>CM041777.1:379994670-380026424 GCA_023374045.1 Limonium bicolor
GACAGGAGATGCGAAATGGCCTTTGGATGGAGGTGAGCAAGAGAACAGCAACGACGGAGAAGGAGCCCAAACGAAAGGGGTGGGAGAATGGTCAGGCCGGAACGGAAGAAATCAGCATAAACCACGTACCCACGACCAAAATCATCATTGGGGTGAGAATCAGGGGATGACAGGTAAATCTGAGTACCAAGGGGAGCTTCGACATCCCTAAGGCAGTCGCAAAGGGCGGAGAAGTCGAGAGAGGAAGAAGAAGGCTCTCGACCAGACAAAAAGGGCCTCTGGAACTTCAGGAGCATGGGGCGAAAGCCATTGGGGGAACGAGAGCCCTGAATCGCTTCAATGGCAGGTGGAAAATTTGCAGCAAGCTTACTCTTTTTTGCAGCAGAGGTAGACATTGTTGAGCTTAGCACAAAATCGAAGTTAAACGACAGTGAAAGGAAGCGAAGGGCACGATAACAGGAAGTGGCGAAAGAAGAAGATAGTCGAAGCGAATGGGCAGAGGGGGAAAGAGAAAGAAGCTTAAAAACTCAATCTTTAAGGAAAGTTTTCCCTCACTCAACAATATATAATACATATATATATATATAATATATATATTATATATATATATATATATATGCATGTACAAACAAAAAACACCTTTTTGAAGAGGAAAAGAAAGGGCCACACGCTTCCTAAAGACGCTTCTGATGATTAGTCGAAAGAAGGACCTTACGTATCCTACACCAAAAAACCGGCGGAAAAATTCAAAAATTGGTACACAACAGGTTTGAGTCACGAGCTTCGTATGTGGCCAATAAGAAGTTCCTTTTCTCCAAGTATGAAGGAAAAAGAACTTGTGGGACTGGGATAAGGAAAAGACGAAGCACGAACAGACCAAGGAGCCTCAGAGTTGGCCGCAGTTGCAAAATTAAATTTTTCGCCGAAGCACAAGACACAGAAGTTCTATTTTTCTTCACCAAAATTCAGAAGATAGAACTTGTGGGACTGATGAGAAGGGAAGAAATGGTATCAAGCCAGAACAAGACACGTAGAACTTCCGGCCGCTCTAGCCGGATGAGAATAGAGATACATAGAGCATCCGGCCGCTCAAGCCGAATGGAAGTAGAAACACATAGGGCATCCGGCCGTACCCAGCCGGATGAAAATAGGACTTAGGCAAGACAAAATATGGCACAACCGACCGTCTGTGGTCGGCCAAAGATACTAGGAGAGGGTAAAAATGTACTTATACATGTAAAATACAGGCTAGCACCATGAAACCAGGCCCAAAATACTATAAATAGGGGGTACCCCCGAAATAAGATACGCAACATTTGGCAATCAAACTTACACTGATTCCAACTAAAGGCTTTCTCTCTCTCTCTCTCCACTCTCACGAGATTCTGTAATCAAGACCAGGTAATGTAGGATAGTAAATCAGATCGGATTGTATTAGGATGCAGTAGACTGTTTCATGACCCAAAGCCGTTACATGGATAAAGAGAAAAGTCTGTGTGAAGGAACAACTATGCGATTAATTAAATAAATCGTTTGTTTTTATTTCTTGAAGAAGAAAAGTTTTTGCATGCGAAAGATTTAATTACAGTTTTTTTTTTAGTTTTTGATCATGAGTGCGTGGTGTTGAAAGGTATTGCGGAATAAGGCATTACTTCACACCCCTTGTCATCCAAAGGGTATGGAATGAAATTGGTGGAAGGTCCTGAGCTAATCCGTGTTTCAGTTTCTGTAATTCAGTTTATTCATGCTTTTATTAAAATTATTCTTTATTCACTGTTTGCGAAAACTGATAGCTTAGAGCAGATTGATTTTTCTGATTGTCATTTTGCTTGTTTTCCTTCTACTAATGTTTAATCCTGGAGTTTAATGTTTCGGCCTGGAGTAGTTATATCCTTTGTTTGCCCGAGGACAAGCAAAACCTAAGTGTGGGGTAGTTGATAAGTGTGGAATTTATCTATTTTTCTATGTTTAATGTGATTAATATTTTATTGATTTATATGATAAATTCCTTATTTATGTGCTAATTTATATTATATGTGAAGAACTCCCCTTACTTGTGGTGTTATGCTAAAACAGATTAAAAACACTGAAGAAAAGGACTTAGGAACGCATGTCAAGGACTTAACGATCAAGACGGGACCAAACCGGAACACATACAACGTTTCTAATGCATTTTGGGGTGTGTTCGGACATACGTCCAGATATATATGTCCGGACTAACCCGGAGCATAACTTACTGTCAATATTTTAGCATGGTCTGGGTTTTCATATTAATAATCCCGGACCAAGTATTCGACAGCGTTGTTCATACATACACGGAGGAAAGGCCGCAAATGTTTGACTTTGGGGAGCCCATCTTCATGATCCCTCACGCTGCAGTATACATCAACGACAACATGTACGTGCAGGCCTGACATATTTGAAAAGAGACGATGACATCATTGGCCCATGCACACACCGACATGGGAAATGATCAGGGCCACATGCATCTTTTGATCCAGCCATGCAGAATATTAAAACGAGAAGCAACTAGGCATGATCAATTTCAGGAGCAGCGCATTCGAGAGATTTGGGCTTGGACTACTGCATGCATACGTGCGTGACTCGACCAAACTTCAGGGGCGCAGGTGGGCCTAACCCTGACACAGACTCAACAGAGAGACAGGCCGACAAAATAAAAAAGGCTGCTACGACGATGACGGGCTGCTATATACACGCATAAGAGAAGACTGCTGGAACGACTTGGACAGAAGGATTTACGTGAATGACAAACATATATATTTTGGTAAGTCAGAGTCGAGAGGGGGGACACTACGTCATCAGAAAAACCCTGGACCTAGGCTAGCCGCAACAGTGGAAACAAGTCAGAGAGTTCGAGACAGAGAACAGGGGAAAACAGTCAGTTCTAACAAACCGGAGCGGAAGGCAGAGACTGGATTCGACATCGTTCTTCAATTAGATGATGTTTTCTAATCTTTTTATTATTGTTGTTATTTCTTTGTCTCCAATGTCTGAGTAGTTGTTAGAATTCTGGTTAGCTATTTCAACTAGTTTATTAATTTGCTTCCTGAGTTGTCGAATTTAAATTCTATACAGATTGTAGTTTTGTTTCTAGTTTATTATTGAAATCTCTGGTGATTATTTATTGCTTGAGTTTATTTGGTATGAATTGCTTATAAGTGAGAACTGCGACGTTCATTGGACTATAGGAATATTACCAGTGAAACTACAGATGGAAATTCATGGGGATTAGTTGACTATAAACCAGATGAATCGTTAACACTACTAGTTAATTTGTAAATTCGTAATGAGAGTTAGAATTTGGGAGTTGCTAGTAAGAATCTATCATGCGGGAGACCGGTTTTAGATTAATTTAGATCTGAGGTTGCAATCTAGAATTTAGGAAACACTCAGGAAGAGAATTGATAAACTACGGAGAAGTAGTAAACCAGGATTCACTTTTTAGATTTATTAGAAACTCACTTTTAATTGTTTTTATTATTGTTTATTTAATTTCTACAACCAAACCCCCAAGTTTATTGTTGTTATTTTTCTTTAGTTTATTAGTTAGTAGATTAAAGACTCAAACTAGACACAACCTCCTTTGGTTCGATAACCTAGAGAATACTACCTAGGAAAACTTGCTACGATAGACCAGTACACTTGCTGAAATACGTTTCATACCGTACACTTGTCGGGCTACTTTTCTTCAGATCCTGCCAGGACAACACTTTGAAAGATGCGGGCCTTCGTACCGATCCTCCAGCCAAACAAGGTTTTGATCAACTACCCTTTTCTTACCAGACTTTTTTGCTTTTTGAATAGTGTTTCCTTGTTCCTAGCTTTGTAAGTGCTTCACTGATTTTTTGATAATGAGGCTACGTTCTGTTTTTTGCTTGCTGTTGTAGCTCCTGTTCCTGAAAAGCACAAGCTTAAACTGAAAACCATGTCAAAACTAAAGGTTCCACTGCTAGAGATATCAAGGGAGGAATAATCCTCTAGAAACCCTGAGGCTTCAACCTCATATGACATTGCTGGAGCCAAGGATGCAGTGCGGCAAAGGGCGATGGAGTACCGGCCGGTGCCCGAAAATCCTGAACTGCGGAGCAAACAACGGGAGGATATCATGGCCTCCCCTCTTTCTCCTCCTCCTCCTGCTCAGGAATCTTTTACCGGCCCCTCCCAGAAGGAAGGATGGTTCTACCGCCGCGGCCAACCTTTACCTCTGATCTCTTGTGAATCCGCAAAGTACTCTATTGTTTGGAAAGAGGCAATAAGGAGGTCCGGTCATCCGGACGGGATTTTTGCCCCTCCGGCAATTACTATTGTGATTAAAGATAAGTGTGAACAGGAGACGGGGGGGGGGGGCAGATGCCATCATGCGGTGTTCCCTCCCAATCAAAGATGTGTTTGACTTTATGTGGGAGGGCATCTTTAGGGTTGGTATACTTTCCTTGATTTTGATAATCTTATTCGTAATCCCTATTTTTGTTTGTTTCCTGATTTTGGTGAATTGTGTTGCAGCATCAAGTGATGTCTATGGCCTAGAGTGCTGAGGTTCATACTGGCAACCTCCAGACCAGGCTCCGTTATGAGGAGAGTCGTGCTAACAATGCTCAAGAAGAGTTAAGGCAAACTTGCTCTACACACGACGCTTATATTGATCATATTCACTATGAGATTGATCTCAAGGTGAAGGAAAAAACTGAAGATAAACAAGGAGTTGCGGCTGTCCCGGCCAGAATGTATCCGCCAGCGTGATGAGTATGAGCTGCAACTAAAGAGTCTTCGAGATGAGATTTTCTCTCAAGAGTCAGATTCTTCAGGCTGACGCTGCTTTGAAAGAGGTACGAAATCGACTTGCTTTTGGAAAAGATGAGCTGGCATGGGCTGTCTCTGACCTAGAAGTTTTGCTAAAGTAGGTGCAGGCTGCCCATCAGAAAGAGGTGACCTCCCTCTTATCTTACAAGACTTTTCTTTTTGACGAGAAGAATGCTTTTAACAGGAGGTCGAGACGCTTGAACTGGAGAAGCAGGCTCTTTCTCGTGAAAACAAGGCTTTAGTAGAGGAAAAGGGCAAGCTCATTCAAGAGCTCAACTGCTTATCAGAAGAAAAGGCCGCACTGGAAGAGCAGACAAGAACTTCTTTTGAACTGGAGAAGCGATCTATGCTTCAGGATTGCTCCACACTAGAAGCGGAGAAGAAGGCTCTGCTGAAGAAAAAACCGCTATGGCAAATGAGAAAGCCAGGTTGGAAGAGAGAGTGAACAATTTGGAAGATGCCATGTCTCGTCTTCAAATTGAGAATACTGAGTTGTCAAACAAGGGTAAGCCGTTGGATTTACTTTTGTTATTTTCTTCTTCTGTCTTTATTCCTTACTTGTCTAGTCTTCCGGCCAGGTCCGAGTTCTGACAACCTTTTGAAGCACATCCGGAAACTAAGCGACCGGGTGAATAGTGTTAATGAGGAGCTTTCTTTAGCCAACACCCATCGTGACCGGTATCGGGCCCAAGTCTTTACCCTTGAGACCCAAGTAGCTAAGCTCACATCATTCTCTCAGTAAACTCAAGAGGAGTTGCAAAAGTAAAGCACTATTAATGCTCATCTGAAGGAATCTTTCGCCTCCCAATGCCGCCGGATAACCAATATCTGCCGCCATACCATCTCAGAGTTCTTCTTGGAGAAAGGGGAGGTTTTGGACGATGATCTGTACAATGGTTTATCGTTCAATACTGTTGCTCAGAAGTCCAATTTCTTTGAAGAACTCGAGAGATTTGGCCGTCTCCCAGGTGAGACGTGCTTTGGTCCTGGTCAAGCGTCCTTTCTCCCGGCTGGAAGTGATGTCCAGCCATCTGTTAGGGGAATGCGGCATGTTGTAGGAAGATCAAAATCCACAGAGAGCGTTGCCAATAGTGCTGACAAATTAGCTAGAGAAAAATAGAATGCTTGTGTTAGGGGTTTTTTTTATTTTGGTGTGTATTTTTAGTGAACTCCATATTTTTGTAATGGTTGCACCCTTGTAAATGAATTTACCCCCTTTTGGGAAGAATCTAAGCTTATCTTCTTACTACCCTTGTTAACCTCTTGCCGGAGCGACCGGTCTTTTTTTCTGTGCCTTTATTTCTACTCTTTTTTCTAGTCAAATGTCAATTACTGGGGTATTTTTTCCCTGAGTGGTGCTTCTGGGTATAATGATTTGTTACGCGGTTATCTTATGTTGGTTTTGTTAGCCGGATGCTTATCCCTAAGGTATAAAAATCTTGAGGCTTGTTGACCGAACTTTTATTTTCAAGGCATGACAGCCTGCGGCTCGTTGGCCGGATCTTTCTTTCAAGGCATGATGGCCTGCGGCTCGTTGGCCGGTTCTACTTTCAAGGCTGGATAACTGAAGTGGGGTTCCACCACACGTAATAACCAAGTGACTAGCGGAGGATACATGCTGCCTGCGGAGACAACAGATGGGTCTTCTTCTGACCGAATCCCCTTCTGACCCCAACGATCGGACCCTTGCAACCAGAGAGCCATACTTCAGACAGACTGCGGAAGAACAATCGACTCCGAAGCAAAGCAAGGCCTCTCCGAGAGACTGGGAGTAATTATTGGCAAAAGGGGGTAAAATTATAGGAAAGCCTTGTATAAGAGAATATTCTAGAGTGGTGTAGGCCCGCAGAAACGGTTATACTCTGGGGGGCCTATAAATAAGAGTCATAAGCTATGTAATTAAACACGCTTTTAATCAATACAACACTTGGTACCCTCTTGCAACCTCTGTCTAAGCACGAGTCCATACCATTTCATTTGGCGCCGTCTGTGGGAAGCGAACGTCGAAAGACAACCGCGATCCAATCCACAGTCATTCTTGTCTCTCGTTCTTGTCTCTCGTTCGACCATGGCACCACGATCAAGCAAAGGGAAGGGGAAGATGGCTGCAACCGGAGAAAGCTCGTTCTCAAAGGAAGACCTCACCGATCTGATGAGGAGTTTTGCGCAGGAAGTTAATGAGAAAATCGCTGAAAGCAACGAACGGTTCCAACAAGAGCTGCGGATAGAGATCTAGAACATCAGAAGAAGATCGACGAAATGGCGAGCGTAATTGAGAACCTGAAAGCGAAGAGCGGATCAAAGAGTGAAGAAAGCCGGAAAGAGAAGTCACCACAAAAGATGCAGAGGAAGACCTCATTGACATGTCGCTGTATCCCTTCACCGAAAATATTCGGAAGGCGAAGTCCCACCGTTCTTTGTCGCTCCGACAATAGAGAAGTACGATGGAACCGGGGATCCCGCTCAACACATCAAGAAGTTCATCTTCGCGATGAACACTCAAGGAATCAGCTCCCAGCACTCTGCAATTTGTTTCCGGGAACACTCGCTAAAAGAGCTCTAAATTGGATCTCTCTCGGAAACCACAATCCATCTCAAGCTTCAAACAACTTACAGAGGAATTTCAACTTTACTTTGCAGCGAGTAAAAAGATCCAGAAAGATACGATCGAACTGATGGACATCAGGCAGAGAAGGGGAGAGACGGTGAAGGAGTACAGCGACGCTTCCATAAGCAAGTGGCTGAAGTAGATGATGTGGATGAGAAAATACTGGTAAAAGCTTTCGGGAATGGATTGGCAAATCCAAGATTGGCAGGGAAAATTGCTACCAAAGCACCACAAACTCACAGAGAGTTAGCAGAAATGCTGCACGATTTCTTGAAATCGGAGATTGCGGAAAATAAGGCAAAAGAATTGGCCAATAGTTTCAGGCTGGCTAACGAGAAGAAGCAAGGAGGAGCGCTGTCTGTTGGCGCGAGTTATGGGGAGACGTCTGCTTCGAAACCTTGGGGAGCAAGGTACAGGCCGTATGGAAAGGATCCAGTCACGACTTCCCATACTGGAGGCAAGACGACATATGGAGCAAAAGTTATTACTATCGCTCCAGGGAGGTACGCAGCCGCGGTAAGGGAGGGCTATCTTCCCCCTAAGAAGCCTACCTCAGGAGAGAACACGTTGGCGTATTGTGAATTCCACGGGCACTTCAACCACAGAACGACCAATTGTGTAACATTGTCAAGAGAACTGAACAAAATCGATGAGCAAAAGAGGAAACAAGAAAAGCAGAGACAGGAAGCTTCCAAACAGCAAAAGAATAACAACGACTACCAAAACCGATCTCGTTACGGGCATAACGGAGGTGGCATGAGGAATGAGGATCACCCCGAGTTAGACCATAGCAAATCTTTCGATTTTGGGGTCATAACTGGTTTGTTCTCAGAAAAGGGCCATTCACGGCAAAAGAAAAGAAAAGGCACGTACACGAAGTCCATGAGAAGCTACCGGAGAAGAAAATCCAAAAAGGGAACCCTTACCGCCTATCTACTTCACGGAGGAAGACGAGGTGGGAGTTTACTATCCCCATAACGACCCTCTCGTCATTCGGGCTCAAATCAATGATAGGATGGTAGGAAACATCCTTGTCGACAGCAGAGCGGGAGCAAATGTGATCTCCCTTGCGGCGTTCGGAAACTGGAAATCCGGACGAAAAGGAAACCATTTACTGCTACTTTCGGAGGGTTCATCGGAGGAATCACAGCTCAGGCCAACGGAAGTGTCGATGTCACAATGACGTTGGGCCAAAAGGATGACCGGAGAACAGAGAAAATAACCTTGTACATCATGCGAGATCTGTCCGGGTACAACTCTACTTGGGGCGACCCGGGATCAATGCTTTCGGAGCTGTTTGTAGCACCTATTATCTCAAGCTCAAATACTTGACAAGGGGCGGAAGGTTGGTATCCATCCCCGGAAGCCAGAAAACAGCAAGGGTGTGCGAAGTGCGGATCACCGAGGACTTTCCGGAAGAGGACGTAGTCAAAGAGGTCGGCTCCAGTCGAGAATACGGAGAGGGAGAGGCCAGAGCACGGATGCCTGGAGAAACCTCAGAGAAGGTAGTGGTACCGGCGGAACAACCAAAAGAGGTACCCCTGAATACCGATCCTTCTAAATTTTTCAAAATTGGGAATGCTTTTCACCATGATGAGCAGATTCGCTTAATGAGATTTTTGGAAAAAAGAAGAAAGACGTTCGCTTGGAGTCCAAAAGACATGCCCGGAGTGGACGCCAGCGTTATCCAGCATAGCCTGAACGTCGACCCGAAGTTTCCTGCCATCCGACAGAGGAAGAGGATTGTAGGAAGAGAAAGGGACGAGGCTGCCCGGGCGGAGGTCGAAAGGTTGCTGGAAGCCGGTTTTATTAGAAAAGTTTTTTATCCAAAATGGCTATCGAATGTAGTTTTGGTTAAAAAGGCAAACGGAAAATGGAGGATGTGTGTGGATTTCATAGATTTGAATAAAGCTTGTCCGAAAGATTTCTACCATTTACCTTCCATAGATAAGCTCGTAGCGGCAACAGCGCAGAGTAGCGTGATGAGCTTTTTAGATGCGTTCTCTGGGTATAACCAAATAATGATGAACAAAAATGACCAAGAGAAAACATCTTTTGTCACCTCAACCGGTATTTTTTGCTACAAGGTCATGCCGTTTGGATTAAAAAATGCAGGAGCAACCTTTATGCGAATGATTGACAAAGTATTCCGGGGACAGTTGTCCCGAAATGTGGAGGCATATGTGGATGACATAGTAGTAAGGAGTGATTCTATAGCCCAGCACATGGAAGACCTTGAGGAAACCTTCAACACCCTGGATAAATACAAGATCAAGTTAAATCCTGAAAAATGCGTCTTCGGGGTCACTCAAGGAAAGTTTTTGGGGTTTATAGTCGGGCAGAGAGGAATTGAGGTTGATCCGGAAAAAACTCAAGCAGTTCTCAATCTTCCGCAGCCAAGAAACATCAAGGATGTGCAAGCCCTGAATGGAAGGCTCACTGCTTTAAGTAGATTTTGCTCCAAGCTTCAAGAAAAGTCTATCCCATTTTTTAATGTCCTCCGGAAAAATAAAAAGTTCCAGTGGGATATGGAGTGTGTAGACGCCTTCGAGCAAATCAAGAAAATGCTTCAGGAACTTCCGAAGCTTGATGTTCCGTCTCCAGGCCAGGATTTATTCCTATATTTGTCAGTTTCGGAATAGGCGGTGCCAGCGGTCCTAGTCATGGAAGAGGAAAAGAAGGAAATCCCTGTCTATTTTACCGGAAAGATCTTAACTGCCGCGGAAACAAGATACTCTAATATCAAAAAAGTTTTGTTTGCCCTGGTGATCGCATCCAGGAAACTGAAACCATACTTCCAGTCACACCGAATCACCGTCCGAACCAATTGGCCCTTAAAGCAAATCACCAATAACCCGAACGCCTCCGGAAGAATGATTACTTGGACGGTAGAGCTTACTCAGTTTGAAATCCATTATGTTCCTCGGACAGCAATAAGAGCCCAGGCCCTGGTTGATTTCATCACCGAGGCAAGTTTCTTCCGTCAAGAGGAGCGGGAAGTCCCGTACAAGATGTGGGTGGATGGAGCTAGGTGTAAAACCGGAGCAGGGGTTGGGGTTGTAATCCAGACCCCCGATGGAAGGAAAATAAATCATGCGGTAAGATTGGAGTTTGAAGTAACGAACAATGAAGCAGAATACGAGGCGTTAATACAGGGGCTTGAAATAGCCTAAGCTCTGGGGGTGACGGAGCTGGAAATACAATTTGATTCCTTGCTCGTGGCAAGGCAAAGTGATAACATCTTCGAAACCAAGGAGGAAAAATTGAAACTTTACTTGATAAAGGTACAAGATCTAAGGGCAAGATTTTCAAAATGCAATCTCTGACATATACCTAGAGACCAAAACTCGGAGGCCGATGTATTGGCTAAACTGGCAAGTATAGCGGAAGTAATACCGGCGGAAGTCCAGCTACAATTAAAGGAATACTCGAGTATAGGTAAGACGGAGACAATGATAGTTGGAATAGCCGATTTGAGTGAATCATGGATGACCCCGATTGTCCGGTACATCCAGCAAGGGACACTACCGGAGGAAGAAAAAGAGGCCAAAACAATAAAAAGAAGGGCGACGTCGTTCTTTTTTGAAAACGGCCAGCTATACAAGCGATCTTTTGGCAGACCATCACTCAAGTGTTTAACGGAGAGTCAAGGACTAGAGCTTGTCAGCGAAGTCCATGACGGGGTGTGCGGCAACCACCAAGGAGGAAGGGCGGTAATGCATAAAATTTTAAGGATGGGTTACTTTTGGCCGGCAATCCAAAAGATGTGCGGAGACTATGTTAAAAAATGTGCGCAGTGCCAGTTACATGGTCCTAGGGTTGGAAACCCACCTACGGAAATGAAGACTATTACCTCCCCGATCCCTTTTGCGAAATGGGGATTGGATATCGTCGGACCATTTCCAGAGGCTTCTCCCGGAAGGTATAGATACTTGTATGTGGCGGTAGACTACTTCACCAAATGGGTGAAGCTCTTCCGGTAGTAAGTATAACTGCACGAAAGACAGAGGAATTTGTTTGGAAGAACGTCGTGTGTCGGTTTGGCATCCCGAGGGTAATCATAACGGACAATGGCGCACAATTCAATTGCAAAAGCTTTAAGGAATTTTGCGAGGAATGGAAGATTAACTTAAGATTTGCGTCTGTAGCTCATCCACAAGCAAATGGCCAGGTTGAAAATACTAATGGACAAATCGTGAAAGCTCTGAAAAGAAAGTTGGAAGGAAAAAGGGGAAGGTGGGCGGAGGTCCTACCACAAGTCCTGTGGGCTTACAGAACGACTGTCAAAGGGCCAATGGAGAAACCCCTTATAGATTGACATACGGACTGGAGGCGGTAGTACCGGCAGATGATACCGTCAAAAAGGATTGAAGGGTACGAAGAAGAAGAGAACGACGAAGGCATCCGAGATGATTGGATGTCTTGGATGAAAAATGGATGATCGTAGATTTAAAAAATCAAAATGACAAATTGAGAATTGAACGTCATTTCAATAAAAGGGTAAGAGAATAGTCTTTCTTCGCGGGTGACTTGGTACTTCGGGAGGTAAAACAACCAGCGAAATTGCAACCTCAGTGGGAAGGCCCATATATCGTTCAGGCTAAGACAGTTCAAGCATCTTATAGGCTCCAAAATGTGGATGGGAGTGATCTGCCACATTCCTGGCACGCTGAATGCCTCAAAAAGTTTTATGTATAATATCTTTTTTCGGATACAAGTTAATGAATTGTTTGTTAAAAGCACAGGAATAATCTCATATGGATGTCCGAAGATCTCACAAGCAGTAGCAATGAAGCATTTTACCTGATGATCTCGGTTGTCTTGTTTTCAAAACATTTTACTCACCGGTAATGGTGTATAAAGTTTTCGGACAAAAACAAAAAACTTTGCAAAAACAATTTTTCTCTTACTCAAGGACAAGGAAGAAAGAGTATTAAGAAAAGAAAAGAAAGACAAAGAATGTAACCGACGATCTCACCATCAGCGATGGTAGAGTGTTTTTTATCCGACAATGTACCATCAACGATGGTAGTGTATTTCATCCGACGATCTCACTGTCTTACTGCCAG
Source organism: Limonium bicolor (assembly GCA_023374045.1). Classification (NCBI taxonomy): domain Eukaryota; kingdom Viridiplantae; phylum Streptophyta; class Magnoliopsida; order Caryophyllales; family Plumbaginaceae; genus Limonium; species Limonium bicolor. The sequence continues at coordinate 380,007,169 of CM041777.1, forward strand.
TAGAGTGTTAAACCGACGATCTCACCATCTCGAAGTCGGTAGAGTGTTAAATCGACGATCTCACCATGTGTACAGTGGTAGAGTGTGAAAGTGTAACTAAAAGGTTACCGAAAAGGAATCTTCACAAAAGTGAAAAGCAGTTTAAAGATTCCACATAAACAAAGTCTCCTACTTTCGGGAGACCGGTCGCTCCGGTCATGCCCGAAAGATCTGGCTAATCTACTTAAAAAGGGGGATGTGATTTACAAAACAAAAGTACCCCGGAACAAAGTATATGATGACTGTAACAAAAACTGTAAAGACAAAATAGTTTATGATGCAGGCCCTGCAGGATCTTCCGCAAGCTTCTCGGATTCTTGTGTCCGCTTCTGAAGGGTTGAGGTGCTTCCTCCGGAGTCTTCCTTGTTCTCACCTACCGGGGTAAGAGCAGCATCACTTCGGGCCCGCACAATAGCTGATCCCATAAAAGATGGGGCAAAGCATGTATTCCCTGCGGGCCGTGAGAACCTTGCCAGCTCCTCATGATATCCAGTGGAACGAGCAAGAGCTTCAAACTCTAGGCTTTCGTAAAGAGCTTCGTCCAAGGATTGCTGCTTCTCGGAGAAGAACTCCGATACAATTCGTTGGCTCTCCCCGGCAAGTTTACGGTATTGAGAAGAGAGTGTCTCTTTAATGCCCAAAACAGTGCGGTCCTTCGTTTGGAGTTCCGACTGCGTCTCTTTGAGAGCCCCCTTTAACTTCGCAACCTGGCTCTCGTAGGATAGGGAAAGGCTTCGGTATCGTTCCCTCTCCGACTCCGAAGTGATTAATGAAGCTTTAAGGACAGACACCTTCTTAAGCCAAAAGTCGGAACTTCTGGCAGTCTCCGACGAAGGACTTGGATTTTCTGTATAGAATACAAAGGATTAACATAATAAAATGAAAGAAAAGGAAAAAATGGAAGCTTCCGATGATATGAAGATTACCGGAAGCCTTTTTCTTCTGTGCTTCCAGCTCTTCTTCAAGCTCTTTAATTCGGAAAGTCGCCTGCGCAAGCTTTTGCCTCTCCATTTCAAGGCTAGCTTGGAGATCATTCCGTTTAGCCTCAGCCGCTTGCAAGAGTTGGTTCTTTTTTTCCAACTCCGACTCGAAGGAAGACCGAAGATCCTCAGTAGATCTCCGGATCTCTTCAGCAACCTTCCGCACATCTTCAGTTTCCTCTTCCAACACCCGCCTCTGATCATCAAAAGAAGCCTGCAACCTATTGATAGCATCCTCTTGGTCGATGGATGCAGTTTCTTGAAGTTCCTCCTGGAGGGCGGCCTTTTCAGCTTCAAATTGAGCCTGTGCTCGTGTAAGAATTTCTTGAGCCTTGGCCTTCTCTTCATCAACAGCCTTCTTGTATCTTTTCGCTCGGGCCCCATGGGAGTGGAGGGCTTGGGAAGAGTATTGAGACTGGGTCTCAACACATTGGGCCATCGCCATGGCCTAAAAAGAAACAAAAGTGTCAGAGTCAAAAATAAAGGGTAATACAAGATAAACACATATAAGGAAGACAAACCTGAATGAAAGCACTCCAGAGGCGCTCAAAAGCCTCTCTCTCCGGAAGAGAGTGGCAGACAATGGCGTCAGAACTACCCTCCCCGATCTGGAGTTTTTGTTTCAATGGAGTCGGATGAGAAGCAGGGGCAAAAATGCCGTTATCATTTTTGACCGTCTCCGCAGTAGTGGACCAGAGGGTCTTGTAACCCATTCCACGAACGTATGGAACGCGAGGAATCGGGTTTCCGCGGTGATAGCCCCAGACCAGTTTTGAAGAAGGACCGCAGACCGAGGGATCAGCTCGTGGAGGAGGTGAGGATCTGTCGCCCGCATTCTTGCTCCTGACTCCGAACTGAAGGGCCCCTTGGGAAGGAGCGTCGAATCACTCCGAAAAAGAACTTCCCTCTGCACGATCCTCGGCAATGCCTTTGCCTTTACCGGGCGGAATTTCACGAGACTTTTTTCCTTTCGGGGCTCCACCTTCTCTTATTGTAACGCCGCGCATGGGTCGGCGCGCCCGTTCAGGCTCAGGGTCTACGGAGGGCGGAACAGCGGCTGCGAGAGGCAAAATCATAAGTAATCAAGCAAGTACAAAGTAAAAACGAAAAAGAGAAAAGGCTGCGGAAAGGTATACCGGTGGAGAAAAATGGAATCGGTATTTTGAGTTAAAGCTTCATCAACGCAAAAAAAGCCATGCAGATCAGGGAAGAGGGATGATATGGGAGTTAAATCCACATCTTTTTTAACTCCACCCGTACTGCAGGCGGGAGTGGACACGGGAGTACTTGTTTCCGAAGGGACAGCAGCGAGGGGACCGGTGGAACCAGTTTCGGTAACAAGCTTTTCCCTTCGTACTAATTTTATTTTCGACTGATCAACTTTCTTGGGCCCCTCGAGGGCTTTCCTCTTAGTACCAGTGGTTTTGCTACCGGAAGGACTCCGAGTTTTTCCACCGGAAGGAGCAGGAAGGGCTCCTTTTTTCTCTTCGGTGGCCCTGTAGTCAACAAGCTCCCAGTTGTACCGGAGGGAGAATTTTCCGCCTGATTGAACAAAAGCTGTGATATACGGAGAAAGTTAGAAAAACATCCAAACACTAATAAAGAAGAAGGCACTCAGGGAAAACACGTACGATCAATCTTCGTCCAAGTTTTGTTCAGCTTTTCTTCGGAGAGGAAGAAGGTGATAGGATGAAGCGCTGATGAACTCAACTTCTTAAGTATGTCTCCAATTAGAGATGAATTGGCGGAAGAGGGTAGCGGAGCGGCAAGCTGCCCCTTAGCTATATCTCCGATGTGGGAGACTCCGATAAAAGTTCCCCTAGGCGGATAAAAAACAAACCAATTGGAGGACCAGCCGCTCTCTAGGCTCACACGCTTGAAAAAGGAATACCCGGACACGGCCAAGACGGATATGTCCTCCTCTGTAGTAGTGGTGTTCACCCGAGTCGTAAAGAAATTCACAAACTCCGACGCATCGGGAGTAATGTCGTTCTCCGCACAGACGGTGAGGAAGGCGTGCAGACATCCTAGGGCATTGGGGTTCAGGTGGGCAAGAGTACATCGCCGACGCGAAAGGAAACCAAGAACAAAAGGGTGCGGAGGAAAACGCAGGCCAAGATGAAGATGCTCCCGGTACACCACAAAACCATCCCTGAAGTAGTTAAAAGGATGCGCCGTCGGCTCCGGCACACGAATCTTCGACCCCAGTAGGACTTGCACACCCTTCATAAGTTTTCTCAAATCTTTCACGGAAAGACTAGAGCTGGCGCCTTGGCTAGGGTAGTCCCCGCCGATATCTTCAGCAGGAATGGCAGAATCTTCTACGACGCAATTTCCCCCATTAGTAAAAAGTGTCGATCCCGCCGGCACCGGGGCAGAAGAGCTTGGGTTTGACAAATCCATGGCGAACAGAGAAAGCCGAAAGATTCAAGCGAACGAGAAGCGGGGAGAGGCGCGAAGAAGAAAAGATGCGGGAACGGAAAACAGGGAATTGGAGAGCAGAGGAGAAGAAGAAGAATGACCACTGTATAAGCAAGAAAGAGAGGGATCGAGGTCAGGAAACAAGGGAGAAAATGGAGGAAAAATGCGAGAAAGTTCAGAGAAGCTCGAAAGTTTGAAAAATAGAGGGAAGAAAAGAAGAGAGGAGAATGGGCTTAAATAGGCGGAAGTTAGGCACGCTCTACCTAAAAGTAATCATAGCCTACTGCTGCAAATGTGTCAGGGAAGTAGCTTCAGAAGATGAGAAGGCGATAGTTGAAGCAAGGCACGTTGCTGAGCCTCCGCTAGGTCTCCAACGGTAGGAAATCCAAACAGAAAGGAACAATTCCAAGACCTCTTTCCTTTTCCTTTTTTTTAAAAAAAGAGGTCTTGTGGGACTAGGAGGAGTGGAGCAGGCAGAATGCCAAAATTTATAAAAAAAACAACAAAAAAGATCTTTCCTTGCAGAACAAGAAAAGATCTTGTGGGACTGATGAAGTGGGGTTCCACCACACGTAATAACCAAGTGACTAGCAGAGGATACATGCTGCCTGCGGAGACAATAGATGGGTCTCCTTCCGACCGAATCCCCTTCCGACCCCAACGATTGGACCCTTGCAACCAGAGAGCCATACTTCAGACAGACTGCGGAAGAACAATCGCCTCCGAAGCAAAGCAAGGCTCTCTCCGCGAGACTGGGAGTAATTATTGGCAAAAGGGGGTAAAATTATAGGAAAGCCTTGTATATTTGAGAATATTCTAGAGTGGTGTAGGCCCGCAGAAACGGTTATACTCTCTGGGGGGCCTATAAATAAGAGTCATAAGCTATGTAATTAAACACACTTTTAATCAATACAACACTTGGTACCCTCTTGGCAACCTCTGTCTAAGCACGAGTCCCATACCATTTCAATAACCTACGACACGTTGGCCGAATCTTACATTCAAGGCATAATAGCCTGCGGCACGTTGGCCGGTTCTTACTTTCAAGGCTTGATAGCCTGCGGCACGTTGGCCGGATCGTACTTTTAAGGCATGATAGCCTGCGGCAGGTTGGCCGGTTCTTACTTTCAAGGCATGATAGTCTGCGGTACGTTGTCCGGTTCTTACTTTCAAGGCTTGATAGCCTGCGGCTCGTTGGCCAGATCTTACTTTCAAGGCATGATAGCCTGCAGCACGTTGGCCGGATCTTACTCCTTTTACTCTTTTTTTTAGAAAATAATACCTCTTTATTGAAGAATCACAGGTTTTACACATAGAATTTTTTCAAACATTCTCCATGCCAAGAATGTGGCAATTCGCACCCTTCAATATTTTTCAGACGGTATGAAGCTCGCCCAGTCCTTTGGTGTATAATGTATGGTCCCTCCCACTGGGGCTCTAGTTTCTTGGGTTGTTTAACTTCTCGGAGAACCAAATCCCCTGGGGAAAAACTTCGCTCTTTATTCTTTAGTTGAAATACCGCTCCACTCTGGATTTATCTTTTGCCATCCTTACCTCGACGACCACCCTAGTTTCTTTGAGGAGATCTAGATGGTCCTGTATTCATTGATTGTTTATCTTTTCATCATATGACTCCCACCTTATTGATGGTACCACAATTTTTGCCGGAATGACAGCTTCCAACCCATATGTTAGTCAGTAGGGTGTTTCTCCTGTTGGCCCTCTTTCTATTGTCCTGTACGACCAGAGGACTTGGGATAACAATTCCACCCACTTTCCTTTTCTTTCATCGAGCTTTTTCTTTATTACTTTTACTATCTGGCCATTCACATTCTCAACCTGTCCATTTGCCTGGGGGTGAGCCACCGACGCGAACCTTAAGTCAATTTTCCATTCTTCGCAAAATGCTTGAAAGCTTTCGTAGTTGAATTGCACTCCATTATCTGTTATTATTGTCTTTGGAATGCCAAACCTGCACACCACATACTTCCAAATGAATTCTTGTGTTTTTCTGGCTGTAATAGAGACAGTGGGCATTGCCTCGACCCATTTTGTGAAATAGTCGATGGCGACATACATGAACTTGAACCTCCCAGGTGATGCTTCCAGAAACGGTCCCACAATGTTTCCCCACATAGCAAAGGGAATCAGATAGAGGATAAATTTCTGTTCTGCCAGAGGGTTATGTATTCTATTTCTGTGTTCTTGGCACTTGACACACTTTTGTATATATTCATTGCAATGTTCCATCATTTTTGGCCAAAAGTACCCTAGCCTCAAGATTTTGTGTACCATAGTTCTTTCTCCTTGATGGTTTCCACAGGGTCCATCATGTATTTCTTTCAAGAGTTCAGCCCCTTCAGCTATGGTAACACACTTTAGTGCTGGCCTTGCGAAAGATCGTTTGTATAGCTGATCATATTCAATAAAAAAGGATGCAGCCCTTCTTTTTATTTCTCTGGCCTCCTTTTCCTCTTCCGGCAGCTTTCCCTGGCCTATATACTCTATGATTGGGGTCATCCAAGATTCAGTTATTGTGCCTGGTTCCACAACAAACACTCGGGCCTCATCTATGCTTGATGTAGTTTTGATTTCTAGCCATATTTTATTGGGCACCCTTTCGGCCATGCTTGCCAATTTCGCCAAGGCGTCCGCCTCAACATTCTCCTTTCGAGGAAGGTGTTTCAGTTCGCACCTCAAGAAGTTTGCTTTCAGTTCTTGAACTTTGAGCAAATACCTCCAAAGTTTCTCTTCTTTGACCTCATGGACATTGTCATTCTGTCTTGCTACCAACATAGAATCCGAGTAAACTTCTAACTTTGCGAGTGGTAAAGATTTTTAAGTTTTATTTTCAACAAATTTTTCTAGGAAGAAAAGAAAAGAGAGAATATCTTCCTATGGGACCTGAAATACCCCAAACCTAAGTATGATAAGTAAAATTAGAATTATGATGTAATAAGGCTAAAAAATGCCTTAGGAAGATTGGTAGACAATCTAAACCAAAGAAAAAAACCAGAAAAAGCCATAAGGGCAATTTAAGAAAAAATGTGCTCTAAGCTTGGAGTAACTTTGATTAGCACCCAAATATCATTCTAAGACCTTATTAACATGCTAATGGACATGTTAAATCAATTACCAAAGAAAACCAAGCTTAAACACAAATTGTGCTTTAAGGACTCTTAAAGCACATTTTTCAAAAATTGTCTTAGAAATGGGTTTTGAGTGGCCAAATGCCCATGATTACACCTTAATAAACATGTCTACTAATTAGTATCACATTAGGAAGTCTAAACCAGTGAGAAATCAAACATTTCACAAATTTGTGCACTAATTATGAATAGTACCCAAATAGTGCCCAAAATAAGTCAAATGACTTTCTTAAGTGGTCAGTGGTCAAACAACACCTAAATATCTAAGTGGATGAGAGGAGGACAGTTTTTAAGGTGATGAGTCACCATAGGCTTCATCAAAATAAGAAAAGAAGAGAAAGTAAGTGAAAAAGACTATTTACCTTTAAAAAGCAAAATATCTTCTTATACCTTCTCTCTCTCCTCTCTTCTTCATTTCACACCTTCCCCACCGTTTTCTCCTTCCCCTATCTGCTCCAAAACTGTTCTTTCTCCAGCCATGGCACCTCCACCTTCATTTGCTCACCAAATACTCATTTTAGCTCCAAATCATAAAGTGAGCATAGATTACTCTTAGTTAGAGCAAGCTCTTTCATTCTATCTTTTCAAATCTTCAAATGCTCAAGTTTGGTTCCATGAAGAAACTCCATTGAAGGGGGGAAATCAAGTTTGAAGAGCTCATTTGGTTCTTCATTCATTCAAGGTAAAGAAAGTGAAAGAAAAATCATCTTTTCCATCCTTTTTCATTAGTGCCGAAAATTTGCCTCTTAAGATGGCTTGTTTACTTCATGTTCTAGCCTTGATTCATTGTTCAAAAGACTTGGGGAGGTCTTGCCCTGCTCCATTATCAAAGCCATTCCAAAATTCAAAGGTAATCATCCACTTTTAAGCTTTAAAACACACATTTTAACCTAAGAATGAGTTCTATGAGTATAGGCATATTGCTTTGTGCTCATTAGATTGTTTGAATGTGGATTAGAACTGTTGGAGTATGAAGGTGTTGCTGAGATAGTCAACCAGATCAAACGAGTCAATCACACTTCTCAAAACAAGACAGAGTCTGTCAACCTTGAAAGATCGAATGAGTCTCTGTCCTTACCGAAAGAGCGAGAGAGTCCATCCATGTGAATTCATCAATCAGTAACGAAATTCAAGGAGCAACGTCCACTAAACCATAACAGTCATCAACTATCATCCTTGGGCCGAAATTCATGCAAAATGTGAGCAAAATCCAAAGCCTTGACTTTCTGGTAATTCGAGGAGTCTGTCGGTCAGTTGCGAAAATTAAGGAGCAAGTACAGCAACTACATTGACTTACAACGGTCATCAACGTTCAGACTTGGACCAAAATTCTCTCAACATGGCACTAATCAGAAGACTTGGCTTCAGCTTCCGAAATATGGCTCCAGCTTCCGAAATTCAAGGAAAGAGTCATTGGTTCCTGAAATTTCGGAACTGACAGAGTCAGTCTACTACATCAGACGTGAAAGTCATAATTGAACGTTGCCAAGTCGTCCAATGGATTGGTAATTGTCCGAAAATTAAGGGCCAAGGCTTAGCAACGTTCATAAAGAAGTTAGGACCGATTTTAAGCAACTACAACGTTCAGATGGCAGAAATTTCGGAAGCAGACTCCCTCACCGGCTCCACTATATAAGAGAGTTGTCATTTCGTTTCTCATTGCAGCTTTCCAAAGAGAATCATTCAGAGCATTTGTTTAGAGAAAGCTTTGCCTATTTTAGAGAGAGAAAAAGAGAGAGAGAAGTACTAGATTCGTTTGTGCATATCGATAGAGTCTTTCTAGGTAGGACCTAGTTTTCACTACACTTATCATTGAGCTGATCAGAGATTGTATTGGGTGAGTGAGTGAAAACCACGAAGTAGATCTCATCTACTGAGTGGGCATTATAAGTTGTTTTGTTTTGACCAGGAAATAAAATAACTTATATTGTGTATCCTGCTGAGTTCGACAGAGTCCTCCACCTTTCGAGTGTTAATCCATTTAGCTCCGCTAAGTCTATCTTACTTCACTACCTTGAGCAACTGCTTCCGCGCACTTAGTTCGGCTAAGTGTTTCTACGTCTCAAGTGTTGTCACATACGAAGTTCGATTGAGTGCCTCTACATCACAGAGTGTTTCACTTTCAAAGACCGATTGAGTCAAACCAACTCTTAGACTCACACCTTGAGTTGGTTTGAGTCAGCCACCCGATCCTACATGTGGTATCAGAGCCTTGCTTAGGCTGACAGTCAATCAACGAGAAATGGCAGCGTCGGTTGGGGTGACTCAGACTGACGATCAAGACACAGAGTCCAGCGGCTGGTATGTCTCATGGCACATGATACGACTGAGTCCATGATCCCCGACAATGAGGTAACTCGTTCTATCTTGAACAGATCTTTATCGTATATCTCCTATGGGTTTTATGACTTTAATTGCTAAAATGGCTTCAGAAACTAACTCTCTTAAAGCTGATCTTAACAGAAAAATCTCGAGTTAAGTGAGGAACTTGAGATCTCAAAAAGTCTTATGTATGCTTAAGAGATGAAGCTGAGGAGCATAAGACTATTTCTTGCTCACTTAGATTGGATCTGCAAGACTCTCGGCGTCATGTTGACTCCCTTAAAAAGGAACTCAACAACACCAAGAGTCTTACTGAATCCAACCAAAGGGAACAAGAGGAGTCACTCACTCAGATTGACTCTCTCAAAATGGATCTAACTATTTTCGCTAACAAGTGTTGTTCTTTGCAGAATGAGTTAAATAGTTCAGAATCTCAAGTTATGTCTCTAACCTCTTCTGTTGAGCAACTCTCTCGAAAATTGAAAGAAAAGGAACATGCACTCTCTCTCAAACCAGTCAATTTCATCAAACAGGTCACTCCATCAGAATTGCCCGAGTGGGCCAACTCCAAGATCAAGGAAGTTAGTCAAGATCGTGATAATCTTCGAAAGGAAGTTGAAAAACTCTCCCAAGAGATAGTCAATATACGATCTGGAGTTGGATCCACTCAATCGAAGCCCAAGTGGCATAAAGGTAAATTCGATATCCCTAAAAATATGTCCAAATCCAACAACAAACCCAAGCGCCAACAACAAAAAGAAAATTTTGATTCTTGGTGGAAAGGACAACAAAAATACGTCAATCTTCCTCCCACTAAGATTTGTGGTTATTGCGGGAGTCTTGGACAGAGATAGTGCCTGTGAAAAGCTTCACAAGGATGTGTCATTTAATATCAAGCGACTCAATCTTATCCTTGAGGCACGAGAAAAGCTGAAAAAATCTGGTTCAAAAAGGGGACCCAAGTATATTTGGGTTCCCAAAAGTACCAAGTGATTTTTTTTGCAGGTGGAAGCGAGCGTGGAGATGGACTATGTGTACTTGGACAGAGGGTGCTCCACAACTGGAAATCCCGACAAATTCAGCTCGCTTTCATCCTACAAAGGAGGTAAGGTCACCTTTGGAAACAACAACCAAGGTGAAATCGTGGGAGTTGGCACCATAGGTAACCCCTCCAAGTTTAAGGTAGATGGAGTCCATCTGGTCACTGGACTTCAACCTAGTCTGTTAAGCATTTTTCAAATTTGTGAAAGATTCAATTTAGTACTTCTCTCATATGTCGTTTGCAAAGTTTTTGATGAACGTACAGGATCTCTAGAGCCACATGACGTAAAAGAAGGTAATATGTACAAGAATGTCTAAATGCCATCAATTCGGATGACCAAGTCTGTCTATGTGCTCGCTTTCAAGCAGCACCCAATCAGTCTTATCTCAAGGTGGTCAAGCGAATCTTTCGATACTTAAAGGAACCAGTTAACTTCATTTATGGTACCTTCGTTCCCCTATATTAATTTATCTGGTTTTAGTGATTTTGACTAGATAGATTCTCTCCATGATCGAAAGATACATCTAGCAATGCAAAATTCCTTTGTCTATGCTTAGACTCTTGGTCCTCTACAAAGCAAAATTTTGCTGAGATCAAATTGGTATTTTCTGTGATAATAATTGTGCATTTAAAATCTTTGGAAACCATTGAAGAACCAAACACATTGAAATACGTTTCCATTTTTCGAAGGACTGTGTTCAGAAAAAGGTAATTCAACTTGACTTTGTTCCAATAGAGGATCAGCTAGCAGATATCTTTGCCAAGCCTCTTCCTACCACCTGATTCGAGGCACTCCGTTCAGCACTCAGAATGACTCAATCAATGGAAGACGGTAATCTCTCTTATCCCTTGGTTGTAATAATTAGTAGGTGTTGTTTGCATACTGTTTGAGTCAATCCGTGCTCTCATATCGATAGACTGTGTCTGTTCTTTGTATCCCTTAGCGATTTTCATTTAAAAAAAAGGAAGAAGAAGGGAGAGGACAAGGCAAGGTACTCCGCTAACTTGTTTCTCCTGAACCAAAACGGACCTCGTCCACTCGGTTATTAAGCCTTTAAGGTGCTTTATCACCTAACTTCCTAAGGATGCGAAACCTGGGAAAGTTGGCCCAAAGCTGTTACATGGGTGGAGAGAAAGTCTGGGGGATGGAGACAGTCCCTGTGTGCTCAAACTTGTTAAATATCTATGCATTGCAAATATAGAGCTATAAAGTCTTCAAAATACAATGCAATGCAACAGGGATCATTACAAGTTATGAGTATGTGGCAATGAAAGGTTTTGTGGAATATGACAATACTTCTTGCCCCTTGTCGTCCATGAGTATGTTTGCGTTATGGATACAGTCTATTTGTTTTTTTAATGTACGGATTGACTTAGACTCTGTTGCAAACTTCCCTTACTGATGATAGCAAAAAGGGGGAAGTAGTGAATCCCGTCTCTCCGAACGAGTCACTCTGGCTATATTCTGGATTGACTCTGTCTCTATGTGACTAGGTCTTAGGTGAAGTTTGGATATTTTTTCGTTTTTACTCTGTTGGTACTAGATCATGTTGGTTGCAGTTTTCTTAACTTAGTCATATATTCCCCTTTTCAATCTCTCTTAGTAAGCCAAATTGTGCTAATCGATTCAGGGGGAACCCTAACAGAGTTACTCAATCTATGTTGTGATTAAGGGGGAACTTGGACAGGGTCGGTTCCCCAAAATTCTTTTTTTCCGTTGTCTTGTTTTGCAGATTGACTCATTCGGGATTCAGGATTCACAAAAAGAGTTTTGCTATCATCAGCAACAAGGGGGAAACTGTTGGAGTATGAAGGTGTTGCTGAGATAGTCAACCAGATCAAACGAGTCAATCACACTTCTCAAAACAAGACAGAGTCTGTCAACCTTGAAAGATCGAATGAGTCTTTGTCCTTACCGAAAGAGCGAGAGAGTCCATCCATGTGAATTCATCAATCAGTAATGAAATTCAAGGAGCAACGTCCACTAAACCATAACAGTCATCAACTATCATCCTTGGGCCGAAATTCATGCAAAATGTGAGCAAAATCCAAAGCCTTGACTTTCTGGTAATTCGAGGAGTCTGTCGGTCAGTTGTGAAAATTAAGGAGCAAGTACAGCAACTACATTGACTTACAACGGTCATCAACATTCAGACTTGGACCAAAATTCTCTCAAAATGGCACTAATCAGAAGACTTGGCTTCAGCTTCCGAAATAGGCTCCAGCTTCCGAAATTCAAGGAAAGAGTCATTGGTTCCTGAAATTTCGGAACTGACAGAGTCAGTCTACTACACCAGACGTAAAAGACATAATTGAACGTTGCCAAGTCGTCCAATGGATTGGTAATTGTCCGAAAATTAGGGGCCAAGGCTTAGCAACGTTCATAAAGAAGTTAGGACCAGATTTTAAGCAACTACAACGTTCAGATGGCAGAAATTTCGGAAGTAGACTCCCTCACCGGCTCCACTATATAAGAGAGTTATCATTTCGTTTCTCATTGCAGCTTTCCAAAGAGAATCATTCAGAGCATTTGTTTAGAGAAAACTTTGCCTATTTTAGAGAGAAAAAGAGAGAGAGAAGTACTAGATTTGTTTGTGCATATCGATAGAGTCTTTCTAGGTAGGACCTAGTTTTCACTACACTTATCATTGAGCTGATCAGAGATTGTATTGGGTGAGTGAGTGAAAACCACGAAGTAGATCTCATCTACTGAGTGGGCATTATAAGTTGTTCTGTTTTGACCAGGAAATAAAATAACTTATATTGTGTATCCTGCTGAGTTCGACAGAGTCCTCCACCTTTCGAGTGTTAATCCATTTAGCTCCGCTAAGTCTATCTTACTTCACTACCTTGAGCAACTGCTTCCGCGCACTTAGTTCGGCTAAGTATTTCTACGTCTCAAGTGTTGTCACATACGAAGTTCGATTGAGTGCCTCTACATCACAGAGTGTTTCTCACTTACGAAGGTTGATTGAGTCAAACCAATCCTTAGACTCACCCTTTGATTGGTTTGAGTTAGCCACCCGATCCTACAAGAACATTGGAAAGAGGACTGAAGTCCTTGGCTGAGAGACATCCAAGGAAACCTAAGGAGGAAGTTGAGAGAAAGTTTGGAAACAAGGTAAATAACTTACCTTAAGGTGGTTTATTGTTAAAGGGGTGGTATTTAGATAAGTACTAAATGTAGCTTAAAGCTTACATTATGTAATGGGTTGTATAACCTAGGAAAAGAATATGAATAAGCTTGTGAACTTGTGATTAAGGAGCCAATGGGAAATGATTTAGTAAGATAAGTATAAGGTAAATTATGAGAACACTTATATTGCTATAGGAGCATTGTTGTGTGTATTTGCAGGTCGAAAGCTTTTATATGTGAGAAATTCAGTGTTTAAGTTTAAGTCATCTAAGGCCCTAAGAGCCATGGCATTTAAGAGCCTTAGTGCTATGCAATTTAAGATTATTGCACTATATTGAGTTTGTTATGGATGGGTTGGTTTGGGTGAGAAATATGATGAGAAAAAGATTTGATGTGTGTGAGATGATTGAATGAGAAAAACTATGCATATGTGTATGATAATATACTAGAGGAACTATGGTGAAATTTGAGTACAAAACAAAGTGTTTAAGTGGTTGCTGTGAATTAATATGACTTAGGATCTACTAGGAATCATTAAGAGGAATTTGAGTGGAAATGGGTTAACAAAAGTGTTCTTGAGGTTTATGAAGTCCTAGTGTTTATTAGGAAGAGTTTGAGGTTCAATGGGTGGATTAAACACACCATGGTTGAGATATAAGATATGTTTTGGATGGAGCAAATTTTGTAGGAGAATGTTGTAAAAATGTTTTGAGAGGTTTAGGTGTGAATTAGTGAGTATAACCTTAATCGTAATGAGAGGACTTGGATGTTGGGGATGAAAGTGTTTAAGAGGAACCTAGACTGGTTAAGATGAAGGAGAAAAGATGTAAGTGTTAATACAATGATTACTAATGCATATATATAAGTGCAAGCTTTGAAAGGATTAGTAGAAAGTGTAAGGGAAGGGAAGTTATGTGAGGAGGTGTAATAAGGCTAAGTTAGTATACCTAGGTCGGTAAACAATGAGATATGGAGTTGGAATTGAAGAGATGAGGTTAACACACTCAAAGAAGAGTTGTGAAAAGAATTGGTGTAACACCCCCACCGCTAATACCGTCATTACCTTCCAATCTCCATACATATCCAGATTCACGCAGCGGATACTTACTTGCATAACGGCGGGTGATACAATGCCGTTAGCCACCCACGTGACTAACAAGGCTACTACTACATACATACAGCATCGGTCTGATGGACCGGAATATCCGAGTATTACATAATTACAATACATACCTTAATTACCTAAAAATACTAGAGTGCTCCATTTATTACAATACTCCTTCAGTTCAATAGATTACAATGCTATACACCGAGTTTTACTAAGTTCCTTATACAAGTACAATACCTCTTTCAATTCCATCCATACTCATTAAGAGTCTAACCACTACCCATTCCTCACAAACTACTTACTTTCTAAGTACAAGGGATGTGCTACTTAGTACACTTCTACATTCTACTTCTAACTATCCAAGTGCAGCCACCGGTCTCTTACCTTGACCATATCCGCTTCGGGTACCTGCACACTAAAAACGTTCCCCCTAGGGGGTCAGCTTTCACTGCATAAGATAACCACATACCCCGCGTACTAGTGAGGGTACGCCGACCACTTGGTCGAATACATGCAATTCATTTTACAATACATACAAGCATACATGCTTTCATACATGTTACTTCAATACTTTTACATGAGGAATACATACATACACTTCAATACACACAAGGTAAACCATACAAGCCAATAGATACATACTTACCTTTTTCCGATATCCACAATACATATACAATACATACGCAGTACATACACAACACACCATACTTGTTAGCTCCTTTTTGTCCACCCGGGTTAATCGGGTGGAGATTACTCTTTTACTAGTTACACAATACTTACGCATACGTACTCATACTTTACTTACTTACTTACTTAAGTCAAGTCGTCGGGACCTCCGGCCCGGGGACTACTCTGTCCCACCACCGGGATTTACTTGGTTCACCAATCCAGGATGCTACCCATTTAAGAGGTTTGGGCCGTGGACCAGTTTAAGAACCAGAAATCGGATCCTACCTCTTGTGTCTCCTCATCCTCACGCGTGGCCGAATTTATATCGGACTTCTACTCATTCCAATTTATCCAATACTTTCTGTTAGGAGTTAGGTAGTTAGGAATTAATAGAAGTCATTCAATCAAGCAACATACACGAATACATCGCTCACATACACATCCGTACAAAATACAATAAAATATACAAGTACACTACGAGATTCAAATACACTTCATCATCATTCATATATTTCATGAATTATACAAACTATTGTTCAAGACAAATATCAAGAACAATGTAAACAAGCACAAGTAAGTGCAATATAGTCCAATTCATGCGTTTATCTTATTAGGTGATCAAGTAAGAACACAAATCGGGGTAACCAGATTAGGATACAGGGCATGAAGAAATCATACCGCTCACCATTGTATTTGTATCCGACATTCCTCTGGTGTTCACAATCCAAGTCCTAACATATACATACAACTGGGTGTTTAATTACCCTTACCTAACCTTACTAATTACCTCACTTACATTTCCTGGTTTGTACTTACTAATTCATTGTTATTCAATTACGTGTACTTAGGTTACTTACTTAAAATTATTCTCTAAGCTTGTTTATAGCCTTAATGACCTTTAAACATCATTAATTATGTCTTAATTATCATTATAATGTCATTACCCATCCTTAACCTACCTTAGATTACCATAAAAATACATTCTGTACACAATTTGGGTTGGTCCGGGTTACCGTCCGGACTTACATACCTGCACCAACTCACTGGGACAGTCCTCGGGTAACTTAATCGCATGGTCCGGGTTTACACCCTAGTATACAGACCCGGACCACATGGTTACAGAACTCTCGGGTAAGTTTTTCGTGCGGTCCGAGTTTGTGTACTCACTAGTGCAAAAAGGGACTTTTTCAGCGGTTTTTTTATGCCTTTTTCGGCGGTTTACAACCGCCGAAAATGCTACCGCCGAAAAAGGGTCTTCCCATATTTTCGGCGGTTTTGCAACCGCCGAAAAAAGCAACTATTTTCGGCGGTTCCTAAGGCAAAAACTGCCGAAAAAGATCTATTTCAGAGGCAAAATTAACGTCAAAACATTGAATAATTTTCGGCGGTTCCTAGTAGAAACCGCCGAAAATAAGCAAGTTTTTACTTATTTTCGGCGGTTTCTACTTGGAACCGCCGAAAATCCTCAATTTTTTTTTTGGTTTTTCTCGTTTTCGTTTACAATTCCACATATGTCACAAAACCTGTTAATATGCATCCAAATATGTCCACATATCTCTCTACATCACATGGTAGAGGATCTCATCACTCTTAGTAAGTAAATTGCCAAAAAAATCCCAAAAATAATGACACGGCTTACAAATGACAATACACACCACATTTAAAATGGTCACAAATGACCATACACCACAATTCACATAGTCATAAATGACCATATACATACACAATTGATCAAATGTTCACTAATATGCTCATAGTGGTCATTTTTTACAATCTATCTAACCATAAAAGTCTAACGAACGTTCTAAATAACAATTCGAGAACAAAAAGCAAAAATCAAACCAAAGTCATGGAGACAAAATCCGCCCAATCCTCTAGCATCCCGTTGATGGTTTCTGTGTTATATTCTCCAACACTAGGAAAAACCTTTGAAAAACAAAACAAGACAAAATTGGTTAATCATCAAACAATTATATTAGTAATTGAAAAATAAATATAACTTCGATATACCTTTTCTAACAGATCATCCATCTCACCAAATAGGGTGACTATGTCATGCATATACCTCATGACATAATACCCACACTCTGAACCTCCGGGTTGACGTGAACACTTAAACACAGGAAAAACAGAACTAATTATAAGACATTTATTTGTGATTACAACCAATCAATAATAAACATGTAAATGATGATGCATTCACCTTCACTGAAGTCCATTGGACTTTATTTTTGACCTTATACTAAGCTCTGAAAGCATAACACCTTGATACACACTGCATAATTATTATCATCAACATACATTAATTAAATTAGGATATCCATTCATCATAAAATTAAATTAAAGGAGTTTAAATGCATAAAGAATTGCTTCATAATGTACTTACACGCTAAGGTGTGGCTTTATCTTGATTTCTCTTGGATTTCCGGTTTGCAACGGATCAAGAAATAGTATCTGCGAACGATCCAGACACAACACCAGAAAAACCCAATGGCCATTGTGTAATACCAAAACACTCACTTGTCATTATAATGCATGTGTGCACAGATAACTACTGTAACACCCCAACTGCTAATCCTTCCATTATCCTCTAGTCAATCCCATACTTACCCTTCTCGCAGCGGAATACTTACTTACTCCCGGCGGGTGATACAACGCCGTTAACCCTCCAAGGTTAACAAGGCTACTACTACTTACCGTTTCGGTCTGATGATTAGAATGAAACGCATACATACTACTTACTTTACAATACCAAATACTTACTTACATTTGATTACCGGGTATCCAAGTTAAACGAATTACATTCCAATACTACTTCCCAAAAATTAAGAGTTATACCGCTACTCCTTTCTATCCAATCAAAATCCATTATCCAAAAAGGTGTACCACATGGTACACCGGCTACACAAAAAGGCCTTAGCCGTGTACAACTTAGTACACCGTTTCAATCCTACTAACTACCAAAAGAATCACATCCCGTCCTTACCCTTCCGTCACGCCTCGCGGGTACATGTGGAGTAAAAACATTCCCCCGAGGGGGTCAGCTTACGCTGAATATGATAACCGCATACCCCGGATACTAGCGAGGGTACGCCAACTAATTGGTCGAATACATGCGGTTCGTTTCATTCATACATACATACATGCAATAAATACATACAAGAATACATACAAGCAATCCATCAGTACTTACAATACTCACCGCATTACGGAGATACAATTCTTCAATACATACAAAGGTCTTGTTAGCCTCATTACACACCCGGGTTAATCGGGTGTTCGATGCTTTTTACTCCGGGTCAATGACTTACAATAGTCAAGACCAATACAAATACAATACTTACTTACATACTTTACTTCCAGTTAAGTCGGTATGACCTCTGGGCTGGGATTACTACATCCCACCACCGGGCTTTAGGGTGGCCCACTAATCCAGGATGCTACCCATTCAAGGGATTTGGTCCATGGAAAAGATTATAGCCAGGATTCGGATCCAACCTCTTGTGTTTCCTTATCCTCACGTGTGGCCGAAACTATATCGGACTTCTACTCATTCCATTTTACTCATAACTCAAGTTAGGAGTTAGGTTGTTAGGAATTAGTAGAAGTCAGTACTTCATTTCCATACATACATACAATACACCAGTACACAATACTTATACATACTCCTCATTTCCATTCATTCATTTCATGAATTATACAAACTAATTGCTCAAGAAGATACAACAAGAACAAAATAGTTCAAACACAGTTAAGTGCAATATAAGTCCGATTCGTGCATTTATCTTATTGGTGATCACATAAGCACAAAAATCGGGGTAACCAAGTTAAGATACAGGGCATGAAGAAATCATACCGTTCACCGTTGTATCCGTACTACCGGCTCCTTCGAGGATCAACTATTTGATTCCTATACATACATGAAGTAGTATGATCAATGGTCTATTATTGATCTAACTTACTCCTTCATTGATATTCTCAATGCATACCTACTACTCCTTTACATTCATACTTGGTTGTAAAACCATTCCTTTCCTTATTACTTCTTAAGCTTGTTTCCTTACTCATTTACTTACTTTCTTACCAATACAACTTCATTAATGGTGTATTACTACATATATGCATATGTATATGGTATCGTATATATATATGTATATATGATTACTATAATCATATAATTAAAACATTTTTTTTTTGACTCGACCGGACTTGCGACCGACCTTGCAAGTCCGGTCCATTCCAGTAGCTATCAGTACGGGAAATTTCTGGCTCGACCGAACTTGCAAGTCCGGGCACAAGTTCGGTCCATTCTAGTAGCTTGTGTTACGGAAATTTTTCTGGCCGACCGAACTTGCAAGTCTGGTCGCAAGTTCGGTCTATTCCAGAAGCT
>CM041777.1:380026924-380174131 GCA_023374045.1 Limonium bicolor
TGAGAGATCCTCTCTGGCACCAAAATGGAGCTCTCGAAGATTTGAAAGGACTAAGTTGAAGAGCTTGCTCCAACTAGAAGAACGGTGGTCTCGAAATTGAATTTGGACCATGGAGCTAGGAGTTACATGTGGTCAAAGCTTGAAGATGGTGCTGGAGCTGTAGCATATCCGATGGAGAAGGAAGAAGAAGATAGAAGAGAGGATGCAGCCGTGTGAAATGAAGGAGGAAAGGAGAAATGAAGATAGAATTTGCTTTTGGGGATATTTAATACATAAAGCAAATAGTTTTTTCAATACTCACTGATTTGCTCATATTTGTTCAATCACAGCAAGGTGACGTCTCACCACATGCAAACCGGCCCCCATCTAAATATAAGGGGTTACTTAGTCATTATTGATCAATTAAATTACTTATATTGACATAAGTTACAAACTAGCTTATTTTAGTTACTATTCACTAAAACAAGACACGTAGAAACGCAATTCTTACTTCCCCATTAATTTAAACTTCCAAATGTGATACTAAATAGTACACATATTAATTAAAGAGTAATGATGGACATTTAGCCATTCAAAACTCATTTACAAGACAATTTTTCAAAAACGTGCTTTATGACTCCTTTAAGCACATTTTGTGTTTTAACTTGTTTTCAAGCTCGGTTTTCTTTGGTAATTGATTTAATAGACTCATTAATATATAAGTAAAGTCTTGGTAAGTTTATTAAGTCTTAATCAAGACTATCCCAGGTTTAGAGCATATTTGTACTTATTGCCTTTTAGGCAATTAATTGTATTTACTATTCATTAAATTGTTTACTAATGTTTCTAAGACTCTTTTTAGTCTTAATAATTTATTATTTAATGTTTAAACAACATACCAAGGTTTGGGGTATTTCAGTCTACCCCCCTTAAAAGAACTTCGTCCCCGAAGTTCACACTTCCCACATATCATTGGTTTAGAATACGGGAATTACTTATATAATAAAACACTTCCATAACCAACACACCTTACACCACAACCTCGGACTTGAAGGTCCGGGTTCACATACACATCCATCCATAACGTATCATTCTCACATGATTACCTCGGACTCAATGGTCCGGGTACCTTAATAGTATTGTACTCACATAACAACCCTCAGACTCTCAGGTCTGGGTAACATGACCACCTTTGGACTCATAGGCCCAAGTAACATAATCAATTCAGAACTGAACCACATCAAGACTCATGGTCAAAGTAACATTTATTACATACACCACACAACATGCCTTAGAACGTATAACAAATAGAAATACCTTTTCCATCTCTTCATGGGCTCGAGTCCCACGTTGAGTACATATACACTGTGATCCCCGCAGAACCCGGTCGCGATGGACACCTGCTGGTCCCCGTTCCTTTGGGAGATCAAAACATTCACTTAATTGTTAACATATGTACTTCTCATGTCACCGGTCCGAAGACAAAGGCTCATACGTCCTCAGCTCGTGAGCAAGTACTACAAAAATATCCTTTACCAGGTTAGGTAAACAAGAGAATCCTTTATTCAAAATATCAATCCACTGTTTTGGAAATACCAATTGAAAACCCTTTTGAAAATTCAATACAACTCCAAGTCCAACTTATGCTCTTTGCATCCTTTCTTAATGGTGTTATTTGTGACCACTTATAGGGAGCTTCAAGAGTCATCCAACCCTGATGTGATCAGCATCAGTGTTGAACTATCCTTCCACCCCAATTTGTGTTCGGCTTCCCTTGATCGCATGCAAATCAAGTTCCACCTCCCACTTCATTTTCAACCAACAATTAATTCAAGCATATTCCACTTTCTATCTTTTGATCCTTCTAGTCATAATCATTACATCTCCCAGGGATAGAACTTAGTCTATCAATTACCTCCATTCTCTTTTAATCAAGTTACCTAGGGAATCTAATTCTTACTAAGTTCCATGTCAGTTTCATACCCTTCGTAAATCACCACACTATATATATATACATGTTTTTAATCAAAATACAATACATCGTGTTACATTTGGTATTATGCGAACACACACCATTGGGGCTTTAGTTCCCCAGGAGTTTATTTACTCCTTAGTACTTGTACTTACCCACAACCATTACCAAGGTAGTCACACCTACCACAATAGTATTTCGCATCTTCTGTGCGCAATTACCACCATTTAACCATGCCAACCACCATAACAAATTATTAATCATGCCAACCATCATAACAATTTATTTTTGTGCTATGCACAACATAGTTCACGTACACTTGTACGGTAAAACACACTAAGCGGTTTTACGCTCTACCCCCCTTAAAAGGGATTACGCCCACGTAATCAACCAATGAACATAGGGTTAAAAATGTTCTACCGTCGTGAAGCGTTTTAACTTCCACGCGGTCCGTTAAAGGATCTTGACCATATTAGCGGTTTAGTTCCTAAACCAAGGATTCTCATTGTAGTTTTCTTAACTCGTAACCAGTTTCGATTCTGGCCTGTCCATTCGTTATTCATACTGTATTGTACATCTCCAATTATTATCTTTATCCTGGTAACCATGGTTTCTCAACCGAGGCGTGGTATCTCTTACCGTGAGCGAATTCGGTGAGTTACAAACCTTTCCTCTACCTCCATGACAATTTACAGTGTATACTGCTATGTATTTCTCAATTATTGCCTCAATTCCTTTCGACTTACTGCCGGTTGAGGTTGAGCTACTACCTAATGTGTAGTGCTCTCTCAGTTATTTCCTACACCTGAGGTATATTTCATACCGATATTTGATACTTAGTGCTACTGTAGTCACTTATTGCCAGTCCTGCTTCCATATTTAGTTCTGTACCAGTATCATTTCATTGATATGACCTTGCATTTCATATGCCTCGGTCTTATAGTGTTATAATTCTCTTTGTTCGCCTTCCACAATTATCATCTTCCAAATCCTAGCTATCCCACTCGATCGTTACTGCGCAGACGCAATACCAAAACACTCAGTCATACAGAGTGCAGAGGCGTAACTCTTGGCGGTAAATCTCTCATGCGATTGCAATAGGAATTCACACTGTGTTTTACTGAGATTCTTATCTCATAATACCGGCTACTGGCTTACTGTCCAGCTTATTCGTTATAACTTACTGTTGTATCTCCACTGGGTTTAACTCACAACTCTGCTTAATTGTCATACCATCCCTTAATAATATTTATACAACGGTCGCTTAGTACACACCGTATCCTCTTTCATTATACAACATCAACTTACACTGCATCCGTTATTATATTCGGCCACCTGTTTGGCTGATTTCTGCATACACTATTTCTCGAGCCTTTTTCTTAAGCGTTGTTCGCTACACATTTAACATCACACACCTATGGTGGTTGCTACCAGACTTAGTACTCTTCCTGTCTACACCACTGTTACAAACACTTTCTTTCGTATTATTTTATTCAAATCATCCTGGGGTAATAACAACATGGTCCATCCTCCACATATTTCCTAAACTTGATCCACACATCTACCGCTCTCGCGGTTTCACCATATCTAGAGGTATCCCCACTCTTTAAGCAGTGGTTCGTTCTCCGCTTTATTTTCCTGTACAACATAAACTTCTATAATTGATTCAATTACATGACCTATCTTGCTTGTGGCTTATAAGCCACTGCCTCGAGCTCTGCTCACTAAAGGCTATTACCACACATTTACCTTTCTGTACGACATTACATGGTTTAACAAGGTCGTCACATCTCGATTCCTTCCAAGTTGTCTCTTTGGCAACTTAGGGTCCTACTGTTAAGTGGGTTCCCTTCTTACGTTTCTGTTACATTGCCCCATCCAACAATGTTTGATCCCAAACACCCTTCAAGGATTACTCCTGGGTGTTACTAAGGTATGCCATTACATTTAACTTTCACTTATGAGTACATTCAGTAGACTATGCCTTCTTACTTCCTTAGCTGGGTATTCGTTCCAGCTACCATGTCTCATTCCTTCAACTTCCTAAGACATACGTGATGTCTTTGCATAACCATCCGTGCTCTTCGCACTTCTTGACTCTACACATTCTCTTGGACGAATTTACCAATTCCTTTAGTCTTCTCAACTGGGTTCCTTCACTTCGACCATTCGTGGTAATCCTTAGCTCTTACTTGACTTTTACTGCTGACCGTAGTATGGAGTCGACTACTTCCCGTGTTTCGGACTCTTCTCGTATACATATATGGGGTATCATACTGATACATTACTACTTACCCGACTAACCCATAAGTAGGTCTGTTAGGCCCACATGCTCCTATCGGAGTGCGGTCGTCCCACAACGCAGTTGGTACACTCGTAGTGTCCGTCACACGCCTAGGTGAAGTATTCTGTTGTCAACTCCCTTATATTGTCCTCTGACAATATACATTCCGTGCTTCCCGAACTCATTCCAGGGAAGGTTTATCCATCGTTATATTATTCTGAACTCCATCCATACCGTCGGGTTCTACCGGGTTCCGTCCGTATTCAAAGGTAATCTGGTTTGAAAGAAGGGTAAAAGAGTACTGGTTTAAAAGAGAATTTGGTTTTGAAAGAAAGAGTTTGAAATAAATCTGAGTTTGAAAGAAAAATTCTCCTGGTTTCACAACACCTTCTTGCCTTAACCAAGTCTAGCTTCTTGCTGACTGGTATATTCCCATTTACAAAGGTTAGGCTGTTAAGCCTTCCACGGTTACGATGATCACATTTAATTCTGGGTACTTTACTAAGTAGTTTGTAGTTGTCAATTTTTTTTTCTTCGAACAGCCCTGTTATAGCTGCACTTGCCACGGCAAGTGCGCCCTGTTAACTGGCTGTCGGTTCAACATGTACCGGCTGCGGTACTGTTTTGTCTGCACCGTACAGTGGCCTTATGGGCCCTTACTTGGATACTCTAATTGGTAACTAATCTCCTGCACAACTTCTCATTGTCCTCCTCTAATCATTTACTAGGGTGTTTCCCTTCTGGGAGACCCCTTTTTACTTATTATTGTATCTCTTCGTAGCCCATTCCACGCATTTGTCGTGGTTACTGAGACTTGTCTCTTGTTTGGGTACTACGTTGTAGTTCCTTGTCGGTTGGTATACCGTTGGTGCCATACCTAACACTTGCCATCCCGTAGACTCTCGTCTCGGGTTTCATTATTTCACTTCTTGCCTGTTGCAAGCTGGTAGTTTTCGACTGCTCGGCACGTCGACCCAGGTTGCCGGAAATTTCATTCTTCCTTACACCAGATTCTCCATTCTTTGCTATCAAGTGCGGTTACAGTTGTTCACCTGGGAACCGTCTCCGGGATTTCTAATTTTCAGAATCTACCGTATGACAGGTTCCCCATACTTACAAGATAGTTAATAACAGCCAGACCGGGTCTTCCCGGGTAAGAGAGGGCTTTCATCTCTCTGGCGTTCCTTCCCAAGTCATAAAATAGGGACTGTGGAGGGCGGGAAGGAGATTGTAGGTTTCCAGTATTCACTGGTAGTTCCTAACGAGCGTATCTCTCACGCTATCACTCAACCCCTAACCCAAAGTACTAAAATCTTAACTCGGTACTTCCTAAGCTCGGTAATTCAGTCATCAGAGCGATACTTCGCTCTGATACCACTTTTTGTAACACCCCAACTCCTTCCGTACACATAACATCAAACTGCAGCGGAATTCTCAACTCATTACATTACATAACCCAATGGTGTTACACGCCGTTAACCACCCACGTGGCTAACAAGGCTAATACATACATTGTATCGGTCTGATGGACAAGACTCCCGAGCAACTACACAATACAACCACTTCCCATTAACAACAACCATACATATACATTCCAACTGTACCGAGTATTTACAAACTAATGCCGATAACAATTTCGGTCTTACTACGCCTACATTGCATACGCCATTTAAATGGCTACCCACGTAATAACATCTACCCCGTTCTACTCTCGAACGGCTTCCAGCTCCTTGTACCTGAAACAGAAAAAGGAGAAAAGGGTGGCCCCCAAGGGGCTCAGCACCTTTGCTGGTATGGTAATCCCGCAGCCCGCATGCTACCGGGCCACGCACAACTAATTGTCGTCCTAGCATGCTGTTGATTATATTTAAATCCTGCATGTAAACCATAAACACACAACACAATGCATACGCCCAGCTATAGGGCTCAACAAACATCCAACACATCCATACATCCACACATAACAAATCAACATTGTTTCCTTTAACCCTAGAGTGGCTCTCCTCTTAATGGAGTTACTTCCTTAACAGACGACATTTACCCATTAATCGGGTTATCCTTAAACGCTTCTTATTATAAACCTGAATTCATAACCATAATCCACATATCCACAATTTACCACATATAACTTCACACCGAATAGGAATTGCAATACATCCATAACACATAATACAACGGGTACGGTTCTCTTAAGGAACCAACCCAACCATAATTAGTTCACTTTAGAGCCTAGAGAATGTTGCCAAACTCATGATAAGCTCGTTCCATAACTTGCTACCGTTTCTTTAAATGAACAGATAACTTAACACTAAGGTGCGTCGGGTACAGTAAACCTAGCACACCGAACAACCATTGTATGCCCCAGAAAACCGACGTGAGTCAGTAACATAGCTTTGGCTAAGCTAAAGGGAAGATTGGAAACCCAATGAGTAAACAACCTAACATACACCAAGAGAGTCGAACCGGGTATGACATCGACTCCCGTCCATCACACGCGTGGCCGGAACATGACCGGACTCCTCACCCCCCATTAGTATACTTATAGTTAAGTAGTTAAGGCTCCATTATGGAACCTATCACATCCACACACCATTCGGTATCACAACCGTGTTAATCATGTAAGGGAGGTTCACACCTACAAACAATAACCATACACAACTAACTCACGCATAGCCGTGGTTAGAACGTTCCCAAGGTTTGGGTCGTTAACCGAATACCGATCTCTCATGTGTTCCTAGTTCTAGTTAGTTAAGGTTTAACACTCATTTGAGGTTAAACGGTATCGGAGGCCAGATTCGCCACATAAATGAATTACTATAAACTCATTTCATGTTTTATCTTACAAGGTGGCAAACACACAGAAAAACACATTGGCATACAAGCCGGTGTAATCCGGTAGGACACAGGTTGCAAGAAAACCATACCTGTCGCCGGAGTCCACTCTACCATGTCCATTTAGGTTCCTCGAACAATTCTCGAACAACTGGTACATTAAAGTTACCTTCATTAACATTGGGGTAACATGTTTGTGTAACGTCGAATGACTATAGTTAACTCCGTTAGCTAGTTAAATACCTTTGCATTTTAAACTTGTTTTACTCTTCCATTTTACCTTAACTTTTCACCCACCAAATTGTCATTACAACTCACCTAACATGTCTTATACAACCTTATAACATCATTATCCATCAATCCCCATCATTAGGCATCATTTTCATACCTTAAACAACATTTTTAGAGTGGTCCGGGACTTGGTCCTTACCTTAAGTCCCGGACCAACACATTAGGAAAACCTTCGGCGTATTTAGCAGGGTGGTCCGGGACCTTGTACTTCCCTTAAGTCCCGGACCACAACATATTACCACTCTCGGCCATTTTTAAATGCTTGGTCCGGGTCCTTAACCTTAACCCAGGTCCCGGACCTAAAATTATGTATAACTCACGGTCTTTTTTTGATATATGGTCCGGGACATGACCCATGACCTAGGTCCCGGACCCAACCTACAGAATTTGACGTACTGCAATTTTTCTAGTCCTGCTGCTTAAGCTCTTTACACCCATCATAAGTATAGCTTCCCAAATGATTTTACGTACACTCTTATACTCAAAACTTCACCAAATATACACACATAACAACATAGTGTACAATTTAAATTGCATAGCACTTAGGCTCTTAAAATGCATAAATCTTAAACACTGAATTTCCACAATATATTTGCCTTTCACCTGCAAATACAAACAGCAATACGTATGTCCTTTACTAGTCTTTTGAGAACATTTTTCTAAGTCATTACCATTGGCTCTTTAGGTAGTTTCAATACACAACGTACGTTCATTTTCCAAAGGAATTTTAAGCTATTTTTGCTTAACATTAAACAGGGAGGAAACACCATTTTTTTCTTTGAGTTTCCTTACCTTGAAGCAAAGGAGAACAATAATACGTGAAAAGATGAACTCAAGCTCCTTCCATGGAGATTCCTCTTGGCACCAAAATGGAGCTCTCGAAGATTTGAAAGGACTAAGTTGAAGAGCTTGCTCCAACTAGAAGAACGGTGGTCTCGAAATTGAATTTGGACCATGGAGCTAGGAGTTACATGTGGTCAAAGCTTGAAGATGGTGCTGGAGCTGTAGCATATCCGATGGAGAGAAGGAAGAAGAAGATAGAAGAGAGGATGCAGCCGTGTGAAATGAAGGAGGAAAGGAGAAATGAAGATAGAATTTGCTTTTGGGGATATTTAATACATAAAGCAAATAGTGTTTTTTCAATACTCACTGATTTGCTCACTTATTTGTTCAATCACAGCAAGGTGACGTCTCACCACATGCAAACCGGCCCCCATCTAAATATAAGGGGTTACTTAGTCATTATTGATCAATTAAATTACTTATATTGACATAAGTTACAAACTAGCTTATTTTAGTTACTATTCACTAAAACAAGACACGTAGAAACGCAATTCTTACTTCCCCATTAATTTAAACTTCCAAATGTGATACTAAATAGTACACATATTAATTAAAGAGTAATGATGGACATTTAGCCATTCAAAACTCATTTACAAGACAATTTTTCAAAAACGTGCTTTATGACTCCTTTAAGCACATTTTGTGTTTTAACTTGTTTTCAAGCTCGGTTTTCTTTGGTAATTGATTTAATAGACTCATTAATATATAAGTAAAGTCTTGGTAAGTTTATTAAGTCTTAATCAAGACTATCCCAGGTTTAGAGCATATTTGTACTTATTGCCTTTTAGGCAATTAATTGTATTTACTATTCATTAAATTGTTTACTAATGTTTCTAAGACTCTTTTTAGTCTTAATAATTTATTATTTAATGTTTAAACAACATACCAAGGTTTGGGGTATTTCAACAACATTCCACACTCACGCAGTAACTAAAGAAATAGAAGAGCAGCAGTGAGAGCGAGAGCAGACCAGTTCTTCCTCTGAATTAATGTCAAAATCTATCTGTGTAATCTTCTTATCTCCGTTAATGTCTGAGTAATTTTCTTTTGTATCCTAGGATGGGGGTTTGATTTCTAATATTACGTAAATTAATATTTATCACCTGTTTCTCTCATTTAACTTGTTTTAATTCCTTTCAACTATATTGCTAAATGTTTTGCGCGACAAACGACTACATTTATTTGGTAACTATCAACATATGATTTTGAGATAGTCTAGGTACCACAAAGGAATTAATCTTGATATTTACACTCCGGACTGAGCAGGAAAATATTAAGGCTTTTATTAAGAGTTCGTAACTGACAATTATTAACTCTAATAGGCAATAAATAATTGAAACAAGGTTATAAATATGTTTAAGTAATTTAGGAAATTCCCCCGCTATCCTAGGATACATTTTTCCATCCACATCACTTAATTCACCTTTTAACTGTTTTTATTATTTCTGTATTAATTTAACAACAAATCAAGCTTGCCTCCGGCTAAACCCCTTTTTACAGTTTTTAAGTAACTACCAAGACTAGGATAAATTGAACAATCTCCCTGTGGATACGACACTTGTTTTACTAACTACGACCGGGATTTGTTTGCAGCCCGACGTTTATAATTTGAGTTTTTAATTTCCTTCCTTTTAATTTTACACCAGTTTAACCACTCAGAAAATAACATTCTGCAAATTGGCGCCGTTGCCGGGGAGATTGATTCCATCAATTTCCCTAGTTTCCGGTAGTTCACTCGCTGTATTAAAATAATCTGTTAATACTATTAAATTGTTAACCTCGGACATCTGAATTGGACATCGGACTTCTGACCTGACTTGGACATTTGACTTCGGACTTTGGACAACTAACTCCTAACATCTTAATATTATTGTAATTTTGTTCCATTGTAATTTCGTTCCATTGCCATTTCGTTCCATTGTCCTTTCTTTCCATTGTCCCTAACTACTAACTTAAAATTTCCTGTCATTTCTTTCCATTGTATACTAACATTTCATTTCCATTGTCCTTAACATTTCTTTCCATTGTATACTAACTACTAACTTATAATTTCTGTATACTAACTCCTAACTTTAATTTTCTGTCATTTCTTTCCCTTGTCATTTAATATTCTGTCATTTTACTCTTGTTAAAAAAAACAAAAAAAAAATATCAGTGTTGTTTAACTAACGTTTATGAGCCTAACCAATATCTCTGCTTTTCTTATTTTATTTACTAACTAATTTTGCAGCTTCTGACAAACCACAAGTTATCTTCTGTGCATGCCAAATACTCGAACCCGAGGCTCTCCACCAATCAGTCCGAGCCCCGAACCCGAGCGTACTTTATTACAAGCACAGAGAAACCTGAGAAACCAAGCCATGGCCAATAACGAAGTTATAAATGAAATAGACCATGCAAATCAACCAGAACACCGTGCTCTCTCTGACTACCACCAACCGAACACCGAAGGAAGAGCATCAGCCATAGTTCTCCCTGAACTAACACTAGAAGAAGCCGGACGTTGGGTTTTCAAAACCCACTACATCACCGCCGTCCGGGATCTAGGCAAGTTTAGTGGAGCGAACCCAGATGAAGCCCCAAATCATCTGAGTCTCTTCCTAGACTTCTGCAATTCCTTTGGTCAGACCGGCAACGTCAAAGAAAGAATCCGTCTAAAACTTTTTCCTCACTCATTATCGGATTCAGCAAACCGGTGGTACCGAAGCCTTCCCTCCCGATCAATCACCACATGGCTGCAAATGGCCCAAAAATTCCTTGCCAAATACTACCCAACCAGTAGAACAAGGCAATTGATCGGTGAAATCAACACTTTCTGTCAAGAGCCAGGAGAAACATTATACGACGCGTGGGACAGATTCAAAGATATGCTAATGAAGTGTTCCCACCATGGTCTTGACGATCAATCCCTCTGCCTGTCATTCTTCAACGGTCTGGATGATGGGAACCGACTACTCGTCAATTCCTCAGCAGGAGGAAGTTTCATGATGAAATCTCCTAAAGAAGGAATGGACCTTCTCGAAACCATGACGAGCAATACAAGACAGTGGACGAGATCCAAAGGACGAACGCCACGAGCAGCAGGCCTACTCCATGTTGAGCCTACATATCATTTATCAGCTCAGATCTCGTCCCTTGCAAAGATGGTGGAAAAGCTAACAACATCACAAAACGAAATTGTAAAAACAATAGCTTCCCCACCTACAAGTTCATCGTCAGTTCCACCTACAGAAGGATGTGCCATATGCGCCGGTCCTCATGAAACCCCTCAGTGCGAAGGTAAAGGACAGTACGAGGACGCAAACTTCATAGGAAATCGCCCCGGTAATTCCTACAACAACAACTTCAACAACAACTATCCATGGAGAAATCACCCGAATTTCTCATGGAAAAATAATGATCAGAACCAAGGAGGGCAGAACAACAACTCCAACACCTATCAGGGGAACAGACCCCAACCAAACTCTAATATGGGTTATAGAGCGCAAGGTCCCCCTCCAGGTTTTCAACAACAACAACAACCATCTTCATCCTCTTCTGATCCAAACGCAGAACTCAAAGAGATGATGAAGGGTTTCATGTCCATAACTCAGAACCAGCTCTCTGCACAAGAAGCCTTCAACCAGAAAATCGAAGGTAAATTCAATCAACTTGCAGAACATCTTTCTCGAAGACCGCCAGGGGCTCTCCCCAGCCAAAATGAACCAAATCCAAGAGAGCAAGCTAAGTGCATCTATGTGAAGGAGCACGATGCAGAAAAGACAGAGGGGGCTAAAACAGCTAAAGTTCCGGAACTACACCCTTCCCTCCAAGAGTGGGTTGTAGCAATCGAAACTTCCAAAAGGAATGTAGCTGAATTGGAAAGCACCGCCAAAGTCTATAATAATCGTATTCAATCTGAGAATACCTACCTTGAGCACTTGGTAGCCGGTTATGAAAATGAAAAGCTCGAATTTGAAGAAGAAGGAGAAGAGGTTAAGGCGATAACCTTGAGAAGCGGTAAGAAAACCGACGAGATTCACATCCCGCAAAGATCAGAAGAATCCAAAGAGGATAGTGAAGAAAAAGCTAAGGCCCCAGTAGAACAAACATCTCCCACCATCCTCACTATTCCATCAGCTTCAGAACCTTCTTCACAAGAACCGCCTATACCATTCCCCCACCGACTCCAGAAGCAGAAATTGGATAATGAATATGGTAAGTTTCTAGCAATGCTGAAGCAACTAAACGTCAACATACAGTTTGTAGACCTCATTGCCAAAATGCCAAACTACGCCAAATTCCTCAAACACCTCATATCCAACAAAACTAAATTGGCCGAAGTCGGTACGGTACCTCTCAATGTAGCTTGCTCAGCTACTCTACAAAAACCACTACCATCAAAATGCAATGATCCGGGCAGCTTCACCATTCCAGTCACAATTGGTAGCACCTCATTTCCATACTCCTTATGCGATCTGGGTGCCTCCATTAATTTGATGCCCCTCTCCACTTTCAAAAAGCTGGGAATTGGAGAGATGAAAAAGACCAAGATGACCCTGCAACTGGCAGATGGTTCGGTAACATACCCAAGCGGAGTGGTAGAGGATGTTATTATTAAAGTGGAGCACTTATACTTCCCATGCGATTTTGTCATTCTAGACATCGAAGAGAACTCCACTACACCTCTCATCCTTGGACGACCATTCCTTGCCACAGCCGATGTGCATATTTGGGTAGCCCAGGGGAAGATCACCCTTCAAGCTTATAACGAAAAGCTGGAGTTTGCATCAGGAAGATCTCCAGATAGCAAATCCAAAGATCTCAAATTTGTGCAGGACACTCAATCACCATCATCCCCACTTCTGTTTATTACCCTTCCAGACGGCATGTCTATTACAGAGATACCACCACCAATCCCGGACGAAGAGCGGGATAAGAAAAGAAAACATGCATCCAGGTGGACTCTCAAAAAAACCATCGAGTCATGCTTTGGATCTACTCCTAATAACCACCCCCCAGGATCAATCTAACGAAAAAGCGTCTAGCCAAAGACGTTAAAGAAGGGCAGCTTTCCGGGAGGCAACCCGGACGAACTTATCTTTTATATGCTTTTATGCTGTTTTAATTTTCAGATTCCCTTTAATTTTATTTTTGCTAACTTTTAACCCCGTTTATAGTATGGTTGCTTCTAGTGTATTATGCAGGTGCAATTTCATGTCTACACCGCAACCAAGCTACGCTACTTGAGGCTGAAGCTCAAGTGTGGGGGAAGTCCAAAACACGCTAGCAAAAATAAAATCAGGGGAGTACTAGTTTCTTTAATTATGCTTTTATTTAAATAAAATATGCAGAGAGAGTTTATATGCTTAAATGAATATTTGTGACCAATGTGTTGTCTCTATTTTATCTACTTACCGAAAAGGCCTTCTGAGGCTTTCCCTTGTTTTTCTGGTGAACAATGAGGACATTGTTCAAATTAAGTGTGGGGGAGTGTGCCCTTTTCGGTGACATTTTATGCTAAAATGCTTAATCTCTCTGCTTATCTTGCGTTTGTCCAAATTTAATATCGTGAACCTTTTTATGTGGGTTGTTCTCTTTAGGAATAAATATTGTTATGAATTGTGGGATAAATGGTACAAAAATGTACAAAAATTTTAAAATTTTGATTACTTTTGAGGAGCATTTTTATGCGGTGTGACCAAATGATCTGAAATGGTTGGATTTTTATTGCTCAGGGGTCCTTTCTGTCTTCTTTCTTAGGGATTGCTAAGGGGTGCTTCTCTGTCAAAAAAAAAAAGAAAAATATATAATAAATAAGGGACTTACGAGACACCATTGGTAACCAAAAAGAGAGTTGAGTGTTCTTAAATATAAAGGCTTGATGCCTACATATTATCTTCTCATCTCTTATGCAAAAGTGAAACAAATGCATAAATCTATTTTTCCTTTTGTTTTCTCCTCAATGCCCATTCTTGAGAGAAGTTGGCCATGGTAAAAGTTCTCAAAGTCACCTTAAATCAAGAAGCATTGAAGTACTCCGGATCATACCCTGAAACTCTTATTTTTATTTTTGCCCTGAGTACACCTATGCCACCAGTAGGTGATGGATCACACTCCTCTAAAAAGTTTAAGATCATGTACTATTGACTTCTTTATCCTACCCTTCATAATAATATTTGTTAATATTGAGCATTCCCTACTACTTGGGTACGTGATTTTGCTTGAGGACAAGCAAAAAAGATGTGGGGGTGTGATAAGTGTCCAAATGAGCATGATTTATAGGTGTATTTCATGTATAATATTAGCACTTTTCTTGCTCATTTCTCCACTTCGGTTAGTTTTCCTCTAGTTTATGTTTTATTGTTTATCTCACAAAATTATTGGTTTAACATGAGGAAAACCAAGCCGGGAGTGAAGTAGACAAAGAGACGAACGCGTAGACGCAAATGGCTCAGAAAACGGACTTATAACGAAGAATGTAGAGCCGATTGAAGATTGTTATAATATATATAATATATAATATACATAATATCGGATGAGAAGGGGCTGAGACGTCCGCACCCATCAATTGCAACCGCGAGGCGGACGAGGCATAGGCAACCGCGAGGCGGACAACACAGAGGGTACCGCCTCTTAACAGGCGGACAACACACACGCTACCGCCCGGTGGACACCACACACACAACCGCCACTTATTGGGCGGTACCACAGGCGGACCAGAGGCACAAAACCGCCACTTATTGGGCGGTACCATCAGGCGGACACCAACAGTAACCGTGACTAATTATCAGTCGCGACCAGTATCTTCTTCGCGTCGTCGTCCTCTGCAACTCGCCAGACTCGCCCGCAACTTATCCATCTACTCCGCACGCGTATTCAGTCTGTCCCCTGCGCAATCAATGAAGCAATCAATGCTCTTCTTCATCTGCAATCAAATTCGTACGGATCCAAACCTCTATATAAACCCACCACCTTAACTGCATAAACACACACCACGCACGACGGGAGTCTGAAGAATTCACTCACCACACTCATCCTTTCCCTTCCACTTATTCTCCTCCCGTAACACCACAACATTCCACACTCACGCAGTAACTAAAGAAATAGAAGAGCAGCAGTGAGAGCGAGAGCAGACCAGTTCTTCCTCTGAATTAATGTCAAAATCTATCTGTGTAATCTTCTTATCTCCGTTAATGTCTGAGTAATTTTCTTTTGTATCCTAGGATGGGGGTTTGATTTCTAATATTACGTAAATTAATATTTATCACCTGTTTCTCTCATTTAACTTGTTTTAATTCCTTTCAACTAATATTGCTAAATGTTTTGCGCGACAAACGACTACATTTATTTGGTAACTATCAACATATGATTTTGAGATAGTCTAGGTACCACAAAGGAATTAATCTTGATATTTACACTCCGGACTGAGCAGGAAAATATTAAGGCTTTTATTAAGAGTTCGTAACTGACAATTATTAACTCTAATAGGCAATAAATAATTGAAACAAGGTTATAAATATGTTTAAGTAATTTAGGAAAATTCCCCCGCTATCCTAGGATACATTTTTCCATCCACATCACTTAATTCACCTTTTAACTGTTTTTATTATTTCTGTATTAATTTAACAACAAATCAAGCTTGCCTCCGGCTAAACCCCTTTTTACAGTTTTTAAGTAACTACCAAGACTAGGATAAATTGAACAATCTCCCTGTGGATACGACACTTGTTTTACTAACTACGACCGGGATTTGTTTGCAGCCCGACGTTTATAATTTGAGTTTTTAATTTCCTTCCTTTTAATTTTACACCAGTTTAACCACTCAGAAAATAACATTCTGCAGCAACCAAAGAGTGAAACAGTAAATAAGGTAGAACACCCCACTACATACGAGCCATTCATGGAGATCCCTCCCTCTGAAATCAATTACCGCTATTTTCCCTCCTTCTCTGTAATATACCCAGAAGATGAGGATATTTACATCCTCGAAAATGAAGAGAAGGAATTGCCATCACCTCCCGCCAAGTTATCCAAACAAAACGCCATTATCACCTTCGAAGAATTAACTTTCTCAGAAGATGATATTAATCAGCGTTCTTTCTACCAGCCTCACCTACAAGAGGATGATGTTTACATCCTCCAATTTGAGGAAGAAAAATCATCACCACCGGGTCTTCTGTTAGAACTACGTTCCCGGCAGTACCTCCTCAAACACCAGATTTTGTGGAGTATTAATTTTTTTATTTTATATGTCGAGGTAACGTTTTGTTTTGATCCAGGATAACAAAGCAGGCGTCTAGCCAAAGACGTTAAAGAAGGGCAGCTTCCCGGGAGGCAACCCGGGTGTACTTTTATTTTATTTGCTTTTATGCTCTTTTAATTTTCAGGTTCTCTTTAAATTTTATTTTTGCTAACTTTTAACCCAGTTTGTAGTATGGTTGCTTCTAGTGTCTTCTGCAGGTGCACCTCCATGAGGACACCGCAACCAAGCTACGCTACTTGAGGCTGAAGCTCAAGTGTGGGGGAGCTCCTTTAACAGCAAGCAAAAATAAAATCAGGGGAGTACCAGTTTCTTTAATTTTTGCTTTTATTTTAAATAAAAACCGCAGAGGAGCGTTTATGTGCTTAAATGTTTATTTGTGACCTTTGTGTTATCTCTATTTTATCTACTTACCGAAAAAGTCTTCTGAAACCTTCCCTTGTTTTTCTGGTGAACAATGAGGACATTGTTCAATTTAAGTGTGGGGGAGTGTGCCCTTTTCGGTGACATTTTGTGCTTAAATGTTTAATCTCTCTCCTTATCATGCGTTTGTCCAATTCAAATATTATGGACCCTTTTATGTAGGTTGTTCTCTTTAAGAATAAATACTATTATGAATTGTAGGATAAATTGTACAAAATTTAAAAATTTTGATTACTTTTGAGGAGCATTTTATATGCGGTGTGACCAAATAATCTGCAAATGGTTGGATTTTATTGCTCAGGGTTTCTTTCTGTCTTCTCTCTTAGGGATTGCTAAGGGGTGCTTCTCTGTTAAAAAAAAAAGAAAGAAAAATACAAAAAAATAAGGGACTCATGAGACACCATTGGTAACCAACAAAAGAGAGTTGAGTGTTCTTAAATACAAAGACGTGATGCCTATATTTTTCTCATCTCTTATGCAAAAGTGAAACAAATGCATAAATCTATTTTTCCTTTTGTTTTCTCCTCAATGCCCGTTCTTGAGAGAAGTTGGCCATGGTAAAAGTTCTCAAAGTCACCTAAAAGAAACATTGAAGTACCTTGGATCATACCCCAAAACTCTATATTTTATTTTTACCCTGAGCACACCTATGCCACCAGCAGTTAATTTTTCACACTCCTCAATTAAGTTAAAAAGATCATGTTTATCCTACCCTTCATAATAATATTTGTTAGTATTGAGCATTCCCTACTTACTTGGGTACGTGGTTTTGCTTGAGGACAAGCAAAAAGATAAGTGTGGGGGTGTGATAAGTGTCCAAATGAGCATGATTTATAGGTGTATTTCATATATTATATTAGCACTTTTCTTGCTCATTTCTCCACTTCGGTTAGTTTTCCTCTAGTTTATGTTTCATTGCTTATCTCACAAATTTATTGGTTTAACATGAGGAAAACCAAGCTGGAAGTAAAGTAGACGAAGAGACAAACACATAGACGCAAACGGCTCAGAAAACGGAGTCCAAACGAAGAATCTAGAGCTCGTAGAAGAAATAAGCCTGTACGTCATGAAAACATGCGGACGTGAGACAGCTTTGTACATCATGAAAACAGGCGGACAAGAGACACCCCTTACCTCTCGAAAACAGGCGGACAAGAGAAGGCTTGTACCTCATGTTAACAGGCGGACGAGTCACAACACTCACAATATGCTACCGCCTCCTTCCAGGCGGACAAGAGAGCTACAGAGGCTACCGCCTCCTTCCAGGCGGACAAGGTAGAGGGCAACCGCCTGACAACAGGCGGACGAGACAGAGGAGACCGCATGTTATCGAGCGGACACATGTAAATGTCCGCGAGCTTATCTTCTTCGCCCGTCTTCGTCTGCAACTCGCGCCGACTCTCTGCAACTCGTCCACTGCCATATCTATCTACTCCGCCTACCTTAATTTCCTCACGCGTCAGCTTTGTCCCCTGCGCAATAAATGAGCAATCAACGAGCTCAATCATTTCCTCAACTTGCACGCGTCTGTTAACTCCTCTGCTGCTTCTTCCTTTCCCTATATAAACGCACGCAACTTCACCACAAAAATCATAAACACATCCACGACCCATCACTCCACTTCACCACAAACCTCACGCCATCTCATTTCTCTTCTCCCGCCTTCTCCATTTTATTTATTTTACAGTCCACCAAATCCACCTCTAGCCCTACGTATACAAAATAGCAGAGTGAGCCGGAGTGATTACGGATGATTTCTATTACTCTTGTCTCTGTCTATCTATTTAATATGTTAGGCTAGTTTACGTACGCTCTAGGAACGGTTATTATGTGTTTGTATTAATTATGCAATATTTCTACTGGTTTATTTATATACAGTTTGTTACGCTTAAAGGTTATCTCGCACCTTTTTAATAAATGTCATGAGTTTATTAAACTGCTTTACTAAATCTATTTTGATCAGACCGGTGATAAATAGATAGGTTAATTAAGACGTAAAACTGGAGGAAACTTGTTATGATTTAATAAGTTAGTATTCAGTTGCAAATGTAATTCCTCAATACTCCTCTGCCGTTTGCAGGCTTTTGCTTGAGTTTTCATCGGACCTTGCATTACAGGTGAACGAGTTCTTATGAGGCTATGACTTAGTCCTTAAGATAATTACAGGAACCTTGCCAAATTATTAAACCAGTAGAGATAGCTTAATTACGCAGATTATAAATAACCTGACCCAGAGTTCCATTTTAATTTATCTATTAACTTAGTTTATTTTATCTTTCCTTTTTATTTAATATACAAGTCATTTAATCCCCCCTCTTGTGACACGCTTAGGTACTATAATATGCACATTAGTCCCACGGTTCGACATCCGGTCACTTACAATTCACTATACTACCACGACCGGGATTTGTTTGCAGCCCGACGTTTATTTTGAGTTTTTAATTTCTTTTCTTTTAATTTTACACCAGTTTAACCACTCAGATTATAACGTCTGCACCTAGCTTCTTTATCTTCCGAGGGCAACTTCCCTTCAAGGATGTACTCCATGATCGGGGTCATCCATGATTCCTCAGGTACAAGAGGTTCTGTCGTCAGGACTTGAGCTTCGTCGACGCTTGGATTGGTTTTGGTTTCTAACCACACCTTGCTCGGTATCCTCTCGGCCATGCTTGCTAACTTCGCTAGAGCGTCCGCCTCGGTGTTCTTTGTTCGGGGGAGGTGCTTCAGCTTGCACCTTGAGAAGCTTGATTTTCGCTCTTGGACTTTGAGTAAATATTTCCAGAGTTTCTCTTCCTTCACCTAATATATGTTGTCGTTTTGTCGGGTGACCAGCATGGAGTCTGAGTATATCTCTAGGTCCATTGCAGCTAGGGCAATGGCAACCTCTAAGCCCTGAATGAGAGCTTCGTACTCGGCCTCGTTGTTTGTTACTTCAAATTCCAACCGGAAAGCATAGTTGAGGTCTCGCCCGTCGGGGTTTGGACTACAATCCCCACCCCTGCTTCTGTCTTGCACCGGTCCCTGTCCACCTAGATGATGAAGGGAGTGAGCGGCTTTCCTTCTTCTTGGTCGAAGCTGGTCTCTATTATAAAGTCCGCTAGGGCCTGTGCTTTGATCGTCGTTCGCGGTAGGAAGTGGATTTCGTATTGGGTGAGTTCGACTGTCCAGCTTACCATGTGTCCTGACGCGTTTGGATTATTTGTTATCTGCTTTATCGGCCAGTTGGTTCTCACAAAGACTCGATGCGACTGGAAGTATGGACGCAGCTTCCGGGATGCCACTACTAGAGCGAAGAGGATTTTTTCGATGTTGGTGTAGCGTCTCTCTACTGGGGTTAGGATTTTTCCGGTATAGT
Source organism: Limonium bicolor (assembly GCA_023374045.1). Lineage (NCBI taxonomy): Eukaryota > Viridiplantae > Streptophyta > Magnoliopsida > Caryophyllales > Plumbaginaceae > Limonium > Limonium bicolor. The sequence continues at coordinate 380,047,146 of CM041777.1, forward strand.
AGACGGGAATCTCTTTCTTTTCATCTTCCATGATCAGGACTGCTGCTACCGCCCATTCTGATGCGAAGAGGTAGAGGTACAGGTCTTAGCCGGGTGCTGGGACCCTTAGTTTAGGTAGCTCTCGGAGCATTTCTTTGATTTTCTCGAAGGCTTCCTTACATTCTTGCCCCCACTGGAACTTGTTGTTCTTCCTCAGTATGTTGAAGAACATGATTGTCTTTTCTTGCAGCTTCGAATAGAATCTACTTAGGGCCGTGAGTCTCCCATTGAGGGCTTGGACGTCTTTGATACTTCTTGGAGGACTGAGGATGAGGACCGCTTGGCTCTTTTCTGGATCTACTTCTATTCCCCGCTGTCTGACGATGAAACCAAGGAACTTTCCCTTGGTTACCTCGAACACACATTTTTTTGGGTTTAGCTTGATCTGATACTTGTCGAGCGTGGTGAAAGTTTCTTCCAAGTCCTTCATGTGCTGCTCTTTGGACGCGCTTCTTACGACTACGTCGTCCACATATGCTTCCACGTTTCTCGAGAGTTGTTCCAGGAACACATTATCAATCATCCTCTACAAGGTTGCACCAGCATTCTTTAATCCGAATGGCATTACCTTGTAGCAGAAGGTTCCTGCTGAAGTGACGAAGGAAGTCTTTTCAGAGTCCTCTTCATTCATCTTTATCTGATTATATCCAGAGAAAGCATCCAGGAAACTTAAAACGGAACTCTAGGCCGTGGAGACGACCGGCCAATCTATCGATGGCAATGGATAGAAATCTTTGGGGCATGCCTTGTTTAGGTCGGTGAAATCTATGCACATTCTCCACTTTCCGTTAGACTTCTTTACCATAACCACATTTTCCAACCATCTGGGTTATGATACCTCTCTAACGAAACCTGCCTGTAGCAGTTTCCGAATTTCTTCCCTGGCGGCCTGGTCCCTCTCTGCTCCAATTATCCTCTTCCTCTGGCGGATCGCCGGGTGTGCTGGGTTCATGTGGATGTTATGCTGGATAACGTTTGGATCTATTCCGGGCCTTTCCTCTGTGCTCCAAGCAAACGTGGCCCTTTTTTTTCCATGTATCTTGTTAGATGGGTTTGTTGTTCTCCCTGTCAAAGGCATTTCCAATTTTAAAGAATTTATTGGGTCGTTCGTAGAGGTACCTCTTTTGGGAGATTAGTGGGAGCCTCGTACCGCTCGACTGTCTCATTGGGGAGGGAAAGTTTTCCTTTGAACTCCTTCTCGGATCCCACGGTCTTGACCGTTTCTTCTCCCGGAAGGTCTTCCATGATCCGCACCTCACAAATCAGTGCTACTTTCTGGCTCCCTCTTACTGTGACGAGTCTCCCGGATCTAGACAGGTACTTCATCTTCAGGTGGTGGGTGCTACATATGGCTCTGAAAGCATTTATCCCTGGTCGTCCAAGGTACACGTTGTACCCGGAGAGTCCGGGAATAATGAAGGCCGTTAGCTTTTCCGTGTGCCTCTCATCCCACGTCCCTATGGTAATGGTGAAGTCGATGCTCCCTGTAGATTTAGCCGAGATTCCTTCCACAAAACCCCCTAGCACGGCTGAGTAGGGTTTGATCTTGTCTTCCGGTATTTCAAGGTTTTTCACCGCTTCCACAGAAAGGACGTTTGCTCCTGCCCCACTGTCGACCAAGATTTCCTTCATTATGCGGTCGTTCACTTAAGCCCTTATGACAAGTGGGTCATTATACGGGCACAGGACCCCGTCCTCATCATCCTCGGTGAAGTAGATCGGGGGGAGCTTTTGATGCTTGGCAACCTTCTTGTCCAGAAGCTCTCGGTGGAACTCGTGGACGTGCCTTTTCCTTTCGTTGGGGGTCAGGGGTCCTACCTCCGAGAATAGCCCTGTGATTACTCCAAAGGATTTGCTGTGATCCAACTCGGGGTGGACCTCTTCTTCTGATTTAGGCCGGGAGGACTGGCCACTAGAGTGCTGTCTATGCTGGCCTCCCTTTCCTTTCCTGTTGTTTTCCTCGATCAACCTTAGCTCCTTGGGGAGGTTCGCACAGTTGATAGTCCTGTGACTGCGATGCCCATGGTACTGCAGAAGGCTACCTACACCTCTCCTGGATGAGGTTTCCTTGGGGGAGGCAAGAGTCCTTCTCTCACGGCGGCAGCGTATTTCCCTGGAACTATCTGGACCATTGGAAAGGTCCTGAGCTCGAGGCCTGCTACCCCTGGACAGCCGGGGCCTTAGAGTAAGGCTTGTACCGGTTACCTTCCTGGTGCGAGCTTCCAGTCGCAATCGCTCCTCCTGTCTGGCCTCCCTTCTTATCACTCGTGGCAGAGGCCTTAAAGCTGTTGAGCAGTTCTTTAGCTTTATTCTCTACAACTTCAGACTTGAGGAAGTCGTGGATCATCTAGGCTAGCTCCCCATGCGACTTAGGCGCCTTGGTAGCTATTTTCCCAGCGAGACGGGGTGAGCCAAGCCATTACCAAAGGCTTTGATCAGTATCTTCTCATCAATGTCATCAATTTCTGCCACTTGCTTATGGAAACGTTAATTGTACTCCTTCACGGTCTCCCCTTTCCTCTGCTTCACATCAATGAGCTCTATCATCTCTCTCTTCACCTTTTTACTAGCCGTGAAGTACTGTTGAAATTCCTCGGTCAGCTGTTTAAAGCTGGAGAAAGACTGAGGCGGCCTAGACGAGATCCAGCTTAGTGCCCTTTTGGGAAGTGTCCCGGGGAATAAGTTACACAAGGTGAGAGAGCTAATTCCCTGGGGGTTCATGGCGAAAATGAACTTCTTAATGTGTTGAGTAGGATCTCCAGTGTCGTCGTACTTTTCCACCGTCGGGGCGATGAAGTGGGGCGGGAGCTTGGCTCTTCAGATCTTCTCGAAGAATGGGTATAGGCTCATGTCGATGGAGTCATCTTCTTCCTCCTCCTCGATGGTGATTAAGGCCTCCCCTCGGGTACCCCTTTTTCCGTTGTTAGTTCCCACCGTGTCTCGATTCTTTAGGAGATCGATTGCTTCCGACATTTCCTTCCACTTTCGCTGGAATTCCTCGTCACTCTGCATCAGTTTCTACTACAGGAGCTCGTTTCCTTCCACGATCTTCTTGTCGATGGATCTGGTGAGGCTCGTCAGCAGGTCCTCCAAATCCTTCTTGGAAATGGAGTCGTGGGTTGTCTCGGGTCCAGTGCTTCCGTCGTTGGTTTGCAAATTCTTTCAATTCTGGGTGCCATCTTCATACCTAACTTGCAAAAACACAGTTCCGATCTCAGATGTATCGATTTCACATGTTCTCAAATTATTACTCTCATTGGTGGATTCGTGGTTGCTGGATCTGAGCTGTTTCGTTTCCCACAGACGGGGCCAAAATGAAATGGTAATTTCCTAAGTCCCAATGATCTTCTGTCTAATACCCTAGTCAGGTTTTTAATCTATCACCAAGTTCCTCAAGTTCCACCGAATTACCTTGCTACCAGTGAACTTATCTCAAGAAAGAGAGAGAGAGATAAGCAATGGTAATGTAACAGTAGGAATTCTCAAGTTCAGATCGCGTACCCTTTATTGAGGGGGTGAACCCCTATTTATAGTGTTTCTCACAGGGACCTTGGCCTATCATATTATGCTAGCCTGGCACATAAATATCTTGATAGGCCTACAAAATATCTCATAAGTCGTATCCTAACTCCCCTACTTTTGACCACCGTACTTCTCGCTCTGTTCTCCTATCGACTGGTCACAGACGACCGGTCGCTATTCGTACTATATTTGACATATTTGATGAACGGTCACAGGCGACTGGTCGTTTCCTACACTATGTCTCACGTTCTTGGCGACCAATCGTAGCGACGCCTTTTGGCGACCGGTCGTAGCGACGCCTTTTGGTGACCGGTCACAGGCGACTGACCACTCTCTATGTTATGTTCTAGGACCCCTTACGACCGGTCGAAAGGGACCGGTCACTACTTGCGGTGTGATTGGGGTCTTCTGCGTCCAGGCGGGAACGCTCGGTCGTTGCCTCAGCCTTCCTCCTCCTTTCCCTCTTGCTCTACTGGGTTATTGCACTTTCTTCGAGGCTTCTGGACATATTTTCCCTTCTTCACTTAATAACCAATGAAATTAAGAAATGAGAAAATTCTGAAACGGGCCCGGTTAGTGAATAGTGCTAAACTAGGTAATTAACGAGCGTTTTCTATAAAAGACAAAAAGATGCTTCAGCTCACGTAAACTGTAGGGTCCGGTTTTTAATTAGATAGAACAGCCCCCTCTCTAATATTAGCTAGTTATAAAGAAAAAAGAAAAGAGGAAAAAGCAAAAAGGTAAAAGCACCTTACCTTCTCTCTCTCCTCTCAATTCTCCTTTTCCTTTTCTCCTTCTTCTTCTTTCCTCCTCTCTGCCGATTTCCTCCTCTTTCCTCTGGTTGCTGCCGATTTTGAAGCTCCCCACCAAGCTTCCATGGCTACTCCACTTCTCCTTCATGCTCTTACTTCATTAAAGCTCAGATCACAAAAATAATCACACATTCTTCATCCCCTCAACTAGCTCTATCATTCTCTCTTTTTAAAATTCCAAAAAGATGAACTTCTTCTCCATGGGTTTTTCCCATTTGAAGAGAAAATGGCACCAACTTGGAGCTTGGAGTATCCTCTCTCTCCTAAGGTAAAAATATGTAAGAAAGACTCATTTTTCTTCACCCTCTTTTCTTGACCGATTTTGCCCCTCTTTAATACCCCATTTCTTCTTGTTTTGGAGCATTGTTTCAACACTCCAATGGTGGTGGAACCCTCCTTTTGATTCATGGGTGAAAACCCCTCCAAACACTCCAAAGGTAAAACCGTAACTTTGTGCTTTAAGCCCCTTCCATTGAATTTGAGTGATTCTAAGGGTTTAGAATTTTAATTGAACTTATTTTGTGTTCCTTGGGTGTTGGGATGGAGTTTGGCAACTCCATTCCCACTTGACCGAATTTGAGGAGAGGAAGAGCAAGAGGAGAGTTCAAAAAAGAAACTTGTGAAATTAAGGTAAGAAATCTACCTTGAAGCTTGTTTTAATTGCTTTAGAACAGGGGATGGGAAGTTTAATGAATAAACCTAAAGTATTGGTGAGGAGAGGAAATTATGAATTGGTGTTTCAATTAAAGGCCTAGGTGCCAAGGTTTCGAGTTATGGTATTATATTGTAGTTTGTTGAGATTTTGGGAGTTATATTGTTGTTTGATGATTTTGATGAATTAATTGTGTGCTGGTAGGACCCTTTATGGGTGTGGCTAGATTAGGAATGAAAAGGATGAGAATTGGTGAAATTGGATATGCTAGGTTTTAGAGGAGGTTATGGCGAAATTTCGATAGAAAATAAGTGTTTTAAGATGACTTAGTGAAGTGGAGAACCTAGGTGTTTATAGTGTTGAGTAGAGTGAAGTGGTAGCCTTGAAATGATAGATGGAGAATGGATATGAGAGAGTGTAAAATCTGTAGAATAATGATGTTGGCAACTTGGAATTCCTAGGAATAGAGTTTGTGTTTATAGTCATGGAAATGGAGAGTGAACTTGGGTTTTAGAGGTGCAATTGTATAGGAATGATTTGGGATGGTCAAAATGAGGGAGACCAAAGTGTAAGATGCCAAGAGATAGTTTGGGAATGCACTAGTGTGCAAGATGCAAATATGTGAATGAAAGTTTGTTAAATTTGGGCAAGAAGTTGAGTGTGGACTTAATCAAGGATTTAAAGTGGTTTAGAGCATATTTTGAGGTGTTTAATTATGTAGGAAACTTTATGGAATGATTAGGGGTGGATTAAGGGTTGATTTGGGGAAAAATTACCTTAAAGCAGTTTTCAGTAGGGTCCGGGACTTAGATAGAACCAAGTCCGGACCGCATCAGAAACAAGCCAAGACTGAAAATTGACATTGGTCTGGGACCTAGGTGCAGGACCAAGTCCCGGACCACTAGTAAAAAATGCCCGAGAGTGAGTTTCTTCTTCATTGGTCCGGGACTTTGGGTCCAGACCAAGTCCTGGACCACCCCCAGAATTCAACCGTGAGTGTTTTAAAGGCTCTAAACATGGGGGATTGATTGGTATTGGTTTTAGATGATGTTTAGGAGTTGTTTGGTGACCTTTAAAGTTCCTAAAAAGTGTAAACAAGTTTGAGAAGTGAGTGAGAAGTAAAAGCTTAAATTGACAAGAGTAAAACCGAGATAAAGGGACAACAGGGCAAACACGGGAGTAGCAATTATTACGTACCGTAACACCTTAATATTAATAGAACCATTTGGCATGTAATCAGTGGTTCAAGAGTAAGACTCGAGGAACAAGAGTGAACCGAGGAATGTGAGAACACCCAGTAAAGTTAACCCCGGTGAAAGGTATGATTTTCTCATGCCATGTATCCTAACTTGGTTACTCCGATTTGTGTGCTGGTTTGATTGTGTGATCACCTAACAAGATAAATGTACGAATCGGAATGTTTGCACTTGCTTGTGCTTGTGTTGTGTTGTTGCTTGTTGGATTATGAATTGAACTTAAGTTTGTATAATTCATGAAATGTGTGTGTATATGAATTGTTTGAGTGTGAATGAGCACTGTAATGCGACTCATAGTTGAGTCTTGGTTGAGTAGTGACTCGTAGAAAGAGTCAAGTGCGAAATAATAAAAATGTGGAAACACACCAAAACTATCAAACCAATATACGATAACACAAACCTATGAACTCACTAGAATGTGAGAGAATTGTACGGGATTAGTAAACTCTCGATAATGGTTAGAGAACCGAATTGACTTAAGCCACAAAATAATTAATGGTGGAAGTATTTAAGTAACCTCTACTTAGAGGATTGATGAGCGTTCAAACTTGAACCTTGAGAGAAATAAAGTATGGTAAGGGATCACCAAACCCCTTAGAAAGATAGTCGAACCCCCAATGAGAGGAACCGAGTAAAATGAACAATGTCCCGAACATGAGAGTATTCGATAAGTTGGGTAAAACCCTAAATCTTAGAATACTAGATGTTGAGGAATTCCCTAAGCCAATAGATGTTATCGAGAGATATACCTCTAGGCTAATCCATGAGATTATGAAATGACTCCGAGAGAGGAGATTTGGGAAATTGAGCAGTCCGGTAGAGAACTGGACATTTGGGAACTTGAGGAGTTAAATGCATAACTCCTTTTGTAATTGTAAGCCTGGTGGTGGGTCTTGTGTATGACCGTGCCCGGAGGTCGTGGGCAAAGACTTAAAAGATGCCTTTGAGTATTTGATTGAGAATTTGATTGAGGATGTGAATTGAGTATTGAGTTGAGACTTGAGAGAGTTAAGTGTTGAGTTGGTAACTTGAGTATTGCGCCTTGAGATTGAGTATTGTAAAGCTTGTTGGATATTGAGAGTATGAGAGTTGAGTAAGTGTAACCCATGAGTGTGGGTAAAACAATGAAGTATTATTTAAGGCATAATGAGGTAGAACCCTTCAAGCCTATATATATATATTGAACTAACCCCTTGATGTGTGTATTAGTGTTTGTGTTCGATGTCGAACCTTGATTGTGCGAATGTACATATATAATGTATGTTGTATGCATGTTGATTGAAATAAAATGAATCGCATGCCCTCGACCAAATAGTCGGCCTACCCTCGTTAGCACGCGGGGTATGCGAATTTCACATGCAGCAATTTTGCTGGGCCCCTAGAGGCACTGTTTTTATTTTCCAGGTACAATGAAGCCGATCACCGTTCGAGAGTAGGACGGGGTTGCTATGTAAGCAAGGTTAGTGATTAGTGAAGCTTGTAATTATTTGAAATGTCGAGTTGTAAGTCGAAGTGTTACCGGCAACTTGTTGATTGTAGAAACTCGGTATAGTATTGAGTGGGTATTATATTTGTATAACTTAGATTTGAGGTTTGTATTTGAGACGAGATTTGAATAAGGAATTGGAATGTAATGTTGGTGTAGTATACTCGGTATAAGACCCATCAGACCGATTTTGTATTTGTATTGTCTGATTGGATTGGATTGGACTCGTTAGTCATGTGAGTGACTATAGGCATTGTAATACCCGCCATCGGTAGTTTGATTTCCGCTGCTTGATGAAGGTAATTGAGACGGGTTAGGAGTTAATGGATGTATTAGCAGCAGGGGTGTTACACTCGCTCTCGTATGAGCGAGATTGAAGAAAATTAAATTGCGCACGAAAGTACACACAACATAAAAGCCGTAAACAAGCATTTTCAAGTTAAGTTCTCTTTCATAAAATTAAACAAGTTTAAAATTAAGAGTTTGTCCACAGCAGAGTTGTTTTCTATAGCCTAAGTTTTTGAACCACTATCTTATGTTGATTCGGATCTGATCGGGTTCTAAGTCCACTTATAACCTAAGTTTAATAACTAAGTCAAATAACATTAATATTAAATTCTCATTAGCTCACTGGAACCTATTTAGAGTAGCCACCTAATTTTAACCTACGATAAATTAGGAAAGGAGAGTTCGGGTCGGGGGCATGGTATTCCTTTTTCAGAGTTCAAATTACTTTCACTACCCTTATAAGTTGTTTTTCCTCTACTTAGATTATTTATCGCTTATTACGAGTTTGATTAAACTAAAATACACAAGTTTCTGATTTTTTTTGTATTTTCAACACTTTTTTAAAAAGTGAAAACTAAAATTAATAGGGTTTCAAAAGCCGAATTTGGTCAACTTTTATTTTTGTCTGTGGCCACGGACCTAATGTCCGAGCCCATGGACCATGGTTAACCTAAGTGATTAGAAAAGTCAAAATTACAAGAAAACAAGATTTTGAAAAGTCCGGGTGTAACACCCCAACTCAATCCAAATGTGGTCTCGCAACTTAACAGTATATATATAAACATGTCACAGCGGAATTCTTTACAATCCAGGACCTTGCCACGGTCTGACTACAGAATATACCGAACATTAGTACAACAATCTTAACCATTTACATATCCTTCTTACAACCCCCTCACATCTTATACATCTTACTAACTCAAATTGCCATACGAGTGTACATGCACAACTCGTAGGCCACACTTAACCCGTAACACTTGTACCCCTTCTTACTCTCGCGACAGCCGCTTCCTGATCCTGTGTAGTAAAAACAGCCCCCAAAGGGGTCAGCACGAATGCTGGTACGATCCCCTCATGGCCCCCAAGCTAACGTGGCTACGACGACTAATTGTCGATAGCATGGAGGTTGATTAGATGCACAACATAATAGAAAGTGCAGTAAACAACAACTCAGATATGAACAATCAAAGTTCACACACAATGAACGACTTTAATGCGTTCCCTTAATTAGAGAGTTAGTTATTTAACTCCTTAAGTAATGTTCCCTCTTAATCTTAGTCCATCCTTATCTCACCTCAATCTTAGTCTTATCTTAATCTTAGAAACAACCATCCTTTAATAAGGAGTGGATGTAACTTACCTTAATCTTAATAATACAAACCATCCTTTAAAAAGGAATGGTTTGCAACTTATCTTAACCTTACCTTAGCCTTAATCTTAACTTAATCTCAATATACAAACCGTTCCTGGAAGGGAATGGTTGTAGCTTAATTCGAACCTGGGATTTAGGTGATCCCACCGCACCATCTTAATGCCACATACTCTGGACGGGAGTCCAGCGCAGCTGAGCCGGCGACCGGCCCTAGGCTACAAGTCCGAAGACAAGTCCTTAATCGGAGGTCGAATCTGCTATAGATAACGACCCCCTTTCCTTAGCATGCATGACCGGAGATCGGTCCTGGGTTTCCTCACTCAAGTTCCAGTTAGTAGTAATCTCAAGACCCTGTTTGTTGGTTAACCTCTTTCGGTTCATCGTCCCTTATTAGGGAGCGTTCCTTAGTCTCACTCAATTCCTTACTAAACATTGGTTAGTAAGTTCTCACGGTATGTTGTGTTAGTTTTCAAACATCACACAACAAAACAATAAATATAATATATTCCGGTTGCATGCTTTATCTTGTTTAGTGAGCACACAAAACAAATAGCACACAAGCCGAGGACACCTCGTTAGCAAGCAGGTCACAAGAGAACTGTACCGTTCACCGTTGGTCGTTCGGCTGCTTACTCTCTTCCGGAGTCCAAACTCCCAAGTCCTAAAACATTCATTCAGTTTTAGGTTGTTAATCACTTAACTTAATCCAACTTACTTAACTTGCTTAACTTACTTAATCCCTTAATGATTCCCACCTAACACCTCTTAAGTTTTACAACTTAATCTTACAACTTAACCTTAAACATTAAAACTTACACTTTGCTTAACTTAGTTCCTTAAGTTCTTAGGGTCCCAATCATTATCACCCTACCAAGGTATACCTTATTACCTAGTACCATTCTTAGAATTTAAAATTTCTTTTTTTTTTTGTTAAGGGCCGTCCGACCTGCCGTCCGACCCACCCTCTGGGTCGGACCATTCCAGTAACTTTCGGGTTTGGAAAACCCTACATGTCCGACCCATGTCCGACCCAACCAACTGGGTCGGACCATTCCAGAACTTTCCGTCTTCTAAAACCTCTCATGTCCGACCCACGTCCGACCCAACCTTCTGGGTCGGACCATTCCAGAAACTTATTTGCCATTTAAAAATCACCCGTCCGACCCATGTCCGACCCAACCAACTGGGTCGGACCATTCCAGAAACTTTCCCTAGCGTTAAATAGAGGCCGTCCGACCCAAACTTGGGTCGGACCCCTGGGTCGGACGCCACTAAAACATGCCCAAACTTTGCCAAATCTTCACTAAACCTTTACTCAAGCCTCCCAATGTGTTCTAACATCATTTAGGCACTTAAACTCACCTTTAAACATCTACTAAAAACTCCTTAGCTACTTTCTCAATTCTTACTAGGAATTCATAACACTTGTTTTACCTCTTAAGGCCTTTACATGTCACCAAACAAGGCCTAACATCATCTAAAACCATTACCATTCAATCCCCCATCATTAGAAGCCAAAACAAAAATTTCTTTCTCTCTGCACTGGACCGCCCCTCTGGGGCGGTCCCCAGGGGCGGTCCCAACCAGAAGCTAATTTCCTGCACGATTTGCCTGGACCTCCCCACAGGGGCGGTCCACAGCAGAACCTATTTTCCAAAGTGCTTTTCTCCTCGTTTTGAACTCCAAATTCACCCCAATCTTTTCCCACTCATTCCACAATCTTTCCACATGTTTCTTACATGCTTAAACACCTTAAAACATGTACTAAACCTTCCTCAAAAATCACCAAACTTGACACTCAATTTCTCACAAAACTCTTAACACTTAATACTTAATTTCTTACACTTCCAACATATAAATTTTGCCTAAAACTTCAACTATTCATTATGTTTCTTTACCACCATCTTAACTACTCCTCAAGCATCATTTTGCACACCCATTTGCCTTACTCAACTTCTCAAAGTCATATATAACCTAGCACATGCTTACATCCTTATAAGTCATTATACCTTATTTTTCCTTCAACTTTGTACAAGTTTCCTAGCTTCCTTAACCATGGTTTTGGTGCATAAAACTCACCATTATAACCCCTAGTCCCTCTTATACATTCCTAGGTCTTCCTAGTACTCAAGAACTCCATGGTTTATCCATTTTCACTAAATCAACCCTTAGTGATCACTAGAACATCCTTAGTCATAAAATCTTCCTAGAACACCCTAAACGCTTAGTTTCCTACTCAAATTTCGCCATAGTTTCTCTAGTATATTATCATGCCCATATGCATTGTTTTCCTCATTCAACCATCTCACATACATCAAGTCTTTTCTCATCATAGTTTCTCATCCAAATCAACTCCTTCATAATAACTCAATATAGTGCAATAATCTTAAATTGCATAGCACTAAGGCTCTTAAATGACATGGCTCTTAGGCCCTTAAATGACATGGCTCTTAGGCCCTTAAATGACATGAATTTAAACACTGAATTTCCACAATAAAAGCTTTCCACCTGCAAATACACCCATCAATCTCATAGTAGTTATAATGCTCTTAAAACTCATCTTAAACTTATATTACTAACTCATTTCCTTTGGCTCCTTAGTCACAAGTTCTCAAGCTTATTTAAGTTCTTTTTCTTAGGTTATACAACCCATTACCTAATGTAAGCTTTAAGCTACATTAGTACTCATCTAAAACTCATTCCTTAAAACTTAAATCACCATTAGGTAAGCATTTTACCTTGGTTTCTCAAGCTTATCTTAACTTCCTCCTTAGACCTTCTTCTTGCATGAATCTCGGCCACCACTTAAATTCCCCTTGCCAATGTTCTAATCAATATTCAATGACTCATATGAGTACTAAACAATACACTAACCTCAAGGAATAAAAACCTAGGTTAGAAATGTGTTCTAAGGCATAAAAGTGGAAGATTACCTTTGAAGTCTCAAGGTAGACTTTGGCATTGAATGAAATAGGACCTCCACTAGTCCTTGGTGAATAAATCAAGCTAGAACAAGGCATGAAAACATAGCCCCATGAGAAGGAATTTTCGGCCATGTACAAGAAATGATGGAAACATGGTTTTTCTTACATTTTCTTTACCTTAAGAGAATGGAGAAGCTAATGAGCTCTTCAAACTTGATTTTCCTCCATCAATGGAGTTTCCTCATGGCACCAAAATGGAGCTTTGAAAGATTTGAAAAGATAGAAAGATAGGTCTTGGCCTAACTAAGAGAAATATGTGTTTTGTTTTTGATTTGGAGCAATATTGTGTATTTGGTAAGTGATTGAAGATGGAGAACCATGGGGGAGCAGCACTCTCGGTTTTGGAATAGAGAGAAGAAGAAGAAACCGTGGGTGAAGGAGAGAAATGGAGAATAGAGGAGAGAAGGTAGCTTATAAGGATATTTTGCTTTATAAAAGCAAATAGTAACTTTTCTCACTTTACTCTTCTTTTCCTTTCTCATTTGATGACTCATGTGGTGACTCCCCACATCAAAACCGGCCCCCTCTAATAAATGGAGATATTTATGGTCTTGGTTGACCATCTTATTGACTTATGTTGACTTATGTCTTAACTAGCACTAAATAATTACTATTCACTAAACAAGGCACATAATCGGGAAATTTTTGATTTCCCATTGATTTAGACCTCCTAATGTGATACTAATTAGTACACATGTTGATTAAAGAGTAATGATGGACATTTAGCCACTCAAAACTCAATTCTAAGACAATTTCTCAAAAATGTGCTTTAAGACTTCTTAAAGCACATTTTGTGTTTTAACTTGTTTTCAAGCTTGGTTTTCTTTGCTAATTGATTTAAAATGACCAGTAGAATATTACTAAGGTCTTATCATGATATTTGGGTACTCACCCAAGTCTCTCCAAGCTTAGAGCACATTTTGCCCTAATTGCCCTTAAGGCATTTTCTTGTGTTTTCCTTGGTTTAAATGGTCTACCAATCTTTCTAAGGCATATTCTAGCCTTACTACATCATAATTTGATGTTTACTTGGCATACTTAGGTTTGGGGTATTTCAATCTACCCCCCTTAAAAGAACTTTGTCCCCAAAGTTCCCATGCATCTCATCTTATTAGAATACATGTCTTACCTCATTCCTTAGATCATATAGATCATGCTTATGTATACTTAATCTCATTGGATCATTAGATCCGCCATATTCTTATACTTAAATATCACACAACATGCTTAAGCATGTATAGCACTCAAAATTCTCCTTGTTTCTTTTGATGATTAAAACGTTCACATAACTTCTAACGTATTCTCCCATGTCACCGGTCCGTAGACAGTGGCTCATTCGTCCTCGTCACCATGGGCTAGAATACAAAACACGCTGCTCTCCCCATGTCACCGGTCCGAAGACAAAGGCTCGTGCGTCCTCGACTTCATGGGCGAGACTCAGTAAAAAGGTAATCCTTTTTACGAGGTCATGTGAGGAATAATTCCTCTAATTAAAAATACAAGCAACTCCAATTTCATTTTATACTAACGCCTCTATCCTTAGTGTGATTTAATTGTGACCACTGGTAGGGAGTTTCAGGAATCATCCAACCCTGATGTGATCAGCATCAGTGTAGAACTATCCTTCCACCCCATTTTGTGTTCGGTTTCCCTTGATCCCTAGAAAATCAAGTTCCACCTCCCACGTCATTTTCAAGCATCCAAATAATTCACTCATGTCCAATTTTCTATCTTTTTGGTTCTTCTAATCATAATCAATACATCTCCAAGGTGTGGACTCAATCCATCAAACATTCCCAATTCATCCCTTAGTAATTACCTCAAGATCTAAATTCCTACTAAGTTCTATAACTGTCTCGTACCAATTCTCACCATCTTATATCTCATAAAATTACTATCTTCTTCCTCATACTCATATCAAATGTTATCTCATAATATTATCTTATTCTTCTCTCACACATAGTCTCATATCGACTCATACCTCATATATTCTTATTTCTTAAGTCTCCTTAATCCTCTTCCTTAATTCTCTTAACTTGTACTCACACTGGAGTTAACAAGATAGGTACTTAATATGTATGGTATTCACATCTTCTGTGTGCAATAACCATGATTTATCTTAAAATGTTTATGTAAAACATATTCTCAAATTATTTTGTGCTATGCACACCGTAGTTTATGTACTCAGTACACAAACATACGCTAAGCGGTTTTCGCTCTACCCCCCCTTAAAATGGATTACGCCCACGTAATCAGCGTCACATCATCTAAGTTCAAGATGTCTAATTCTCACCAAGCATTCTAGCTTCCACGCCATCTATCTTACTTGTAATTCGATCAGAAATGACTTAGTCTTTGTATCGAGGATTCTTAACGGTACTTATACCGTATTCTTAACTTAGTTTGGTCTAATCTCAAAGTAGTGGTCTGCTAGCTTCCGCTGCGCGACTCTGATAATCTTAGGCTTAATTGTCTCAATGGACACGTGTTACCTTTATATATACACGGCCTTAATGAGTTGTAACTCGTCTATCCATTCTCCTTGAAGATCTTACGCTCACACTCTTAGTATTTTCTCGAATGTCTAAATTGTTCTCCCCAACTGACCTTTGGTCTGAGGATGATTCTTAGTCTGAAACTACTGTTTAGTGCATAATGCGCTTTACAGTCTTAATCTCTTACATCTTAAGGCATGTTCAATGTTTGTACTTAACAATCCGTGCTCTTCGCACTTCATAGTCCTTAATTATTTGTTCTCTGGTTCCTCTGTGTTGCTGGTTCGACTGAATTCTTCTCTTCGACTGTTTGTAGTAGCTGCTCTTGTCTGATCTTGCGTCGTTGTCGGTGGTACGGAGTCGACTACTTCCCGTGTTCCTTACACCACTCGTTCACATGCATGGGGTACCTTACTGGTACATTACTACTTACCCAACTAACTCATAAATGAGCGTGTCAGGCCTGCAAGCCCCTGTGGGGTGCAGTCGTCCCACGTCTCGTTTTAGTAAACTCATAGTGTCCGTCACACGTTTAGCTATTGCTAATTATGAAGTATTCTGTTGTCGATCTCCTCTTTCATCGTTCCATAATAACATTTATTGTTCTTCTTGAAGTTAATCAAGGGAAGTCCATTTACTGTGTTCTTGGGTATTGTATGCTCTAACTCTTTCTGTATCCCGTACTGATTCGGTCTCTTCTTCTTCTTTTCCTACGAAATCTTACCTAACCAGGTCCAGACTACTGGCACCAATGCTCAGTTTGTCTACCATCTTATTTTCTTACTTATACTGGTCTTAACTCATAAATCTAATTGCCTCAGTGTCAATATTTGACGGCTCATTCATAATGGTCGCCTTACCGCGCACCATGACTTAATCCACCTTTCTAACTATTGTACTCACGACCACTACTACCGTGGTAGTTGGCCCTTACCATGTTGCCCATTGATGGTGCAACCTCTTATTCACTTATTCTAATGTCTTACCTTATACTCAATCCCTTCTTGGTGTAAACACACTGGGAGTTCTTTCATTCCGGTATAGGCGGTTGTCGTACCGTGTTGTAAAATAGTTGGCTCTTGATATGAAGATGTTCTGTTCCAATCTCAGATTCGTAAGTAGGCTAATTTCTTTCGCTTTCTTTCATCCTTAGTGATGTTATCTACCATGTAGTTTTAACTGGTTACTGAAGAAGTCATCCACTGAATCACAAGCTCTTCTGAGCATTGATTAATTGACGTGCCATAATGTGCAGTCACCATGTTTATCTCTGACCATTACTAATTCTTACATCCTGGGTGTTGGATATGGGGTCTATCTGTGCAACCTTCCTTATTACTCAAGTGTATCTGGTATGTTCTAAGGTAATCTCAAGGTTCATAGTTTCCATTTTCTAAATAAAGTGTATTTTATCTCTAATAGGTGAAAGCCCTTTTTGAGGGGTTCATTCCCACTCATGGCCTCACAACAAGGAGAGGTATCCCCACCTTAAAAGGCATGGTTCGTTCTCCGCTCCTATCCTTAGCATTATCTCAATATTCTCATTGATACCCTTTCTTGGTAATGTTCTTCCCAATCTAAGTTGTAGGTTTGGTAACCGTTCATATCTACAAATTGTAGTCCCTTCGTGGCTTAAACAAGCTCTCTTATAACTTACTGCGCCCCGGGCTCTGATGTGGTTAACATCCTTGGCTCGTAGGCTCTTAATGCTTAATGTCTCAGTTCATTATTTGTACTCTTACTCATCTGCAGGTCATCCCTATAAGATTCTGGTTCTTTGAGCACTATCCACCGTTAGGTTACATACTAAATGTAGTATCGGATTTCATGGTAAGTTGCTGCATCCTGCTTCCTGCTATGGAAGTTTATTCAGGTGATCTGCGGTTACTTAGTGTCTTTGACAATACTGTCATTTTACAAGATTTATGTCTTTTAATAGTCAAGGTTAGGTTCGTATTAGGCGTTTGCCTTACGGTGTCCAAGTTGGATATCATCCTGTCGTCTTATACTTCCATCTCAACGCTTCGTTCAACTTCCGTTGACTATGCCACCCGTTGATGGTCAATCATACTTGGGTGTTAATGAGTTAAACAAACAGTGTTAACTGTCATTCATCAGTTGTTCGGCTCGACTATGCCCGCTCCTTTTTAGAAAACGTTATGTCAACGGTCTCAATGGTGTCTTATTTTACATTCCTAGTATGTTATTGCTTACATATTGTTTTGCTCGGATCACCGAGCGATCTCTTAGGTTTTCCTTGTGGAGTTTGAGGTTGGTGTTCTTACCGTACTGTCGGTTGTTGTTGTAGTTTATACCGTTGCTAATATTTATATGGTTTAGTATTATGTCCAAGTTCCACTCCTGGCTGACTGGCGTGTCACCTTATCTCATTTTGGTCAGGCCGTCGGGCCTTCCAAGGTCTTATTTTCCTGTTCTTATGGTTTTACAATCCGGTGCTATTATGTGTTACAACTGTAGCGTTCTCCTATTTCGTCTTGATGGCTTTTCGTGTGGCTTAACCGTGGTAGCACTTGCTATGGCAAGTGCGCCATGCAGGATGGGCTATTGGTACAAGGTACATTGGTAGTGATACTTCCTTCTAATTTCCATGTACTTGGTAGTCCTCGGGACTCCTCCGATAATCTCTTATTTTGGATAACCGACCATCGGGCAGTTTCCTTGTTGTTTGACAGTACTGTCATCTATTAGGGCGTTCCTCTTTCTGAGGGAATCCCTTAATATTTCCTTATGTCTTAATCCTCGCTCTTGTCTCCACACATCTTGTTGTGGTTACTAAGTAATGATTCTCCTTTAGGCACTACATCGTAGTCCTATTTCGGTATACAATTTATATGTGTTTCCACCGTTGTCCGCGTTATGTCGGGCAGGTTTGCAACCTTTTTCATTGTATGGGGTTTGGAGTTCCCGGTTCTTAACTGGACCTTCCAGTAATCTCAATCCTCATGCTTTGTATTTTCCCGCTGTTATGCTCACTCGGACCGCTGTCCGGTACTCATGTCTCTTATCATTTCCTTATCCATTGCACGCGTAGTGCTTTCCTTATCATTGGTATTGCGGGTTATTTCGACTGCGTAGCATGTCGACCCATGTTGCCGGTAATTACCGTTCTTTTACTGGTAAGGTTCCATTGGTAGCGCCTGTTTCGCCGATGCGCTCCATTAAAAATCTCCCAGTTCTCCTTAACTGTATGCAACAAGATGTTTCTCGTATTGCTTACTGTTAGCTAACTGCCAGATCGGGTTCCCCCGAGTAAGAGAAGGCTTTCTTCTCTCTGGCGTTTGTTCCACATATTCAGGGTTAGGGATGTGGAGGGCGGGTCTAGGTACTATGGATATCCGGTAAACACCGGAAGTCCTGACTAACGCACCTCTCACTCTATCTCTCAACCCTTAGCCCATAACTCAATCTCAACCTCAATATTCCCCTAAGTTCGGTATTTCTTGTCTTCAGAGCGTAACTACGCTCTGATACCACTTTTTGTAACACCCCAACTCAATCCAAATGTGGTCTCGCAACTTAACAGTATATATATAAACATGTCACAGCGGAATTCTTTACAATCCAGGACCTTGCCACGGTCTGACTACAGAATATACCGAACATTAGTACAACAATCTTAACCATTTACATATCCTTCTTACAACCCCCTCACATCTTATACATCTTACTAACTCAAATTGCCATACGAGTGTACATGCACAACTCGTAGGCCACACTTAACCCGTAACACTTGTACCCCTTCTTACTCTCGCGACAGCCGCTTCCTGATGTACCTGTGTAGTAAAAACAGCCCCCAAAGGGGGTCAGCACGAATGCTGGTACGATCCCCTCATGGCCCCCAAGCTAACGTGGCTACGACGACTAATTGTCGATAGCATGGAGGTTGATTAATGCACAACATAATAGAAAGTGCAGTAAACAACAATCAATATGAACAATCAAAGTTCACACACAATGAACGACTTTAATGCGTTCCCTTAATTAGAGAGTTAGTTATTTAACTCCTTAAGTAATGTTCCCTCTTAATCTTAGTCCATCCTTATCTCACCTCAATCTTAGTCTTATCTTAATCTTAGAAACAACCATCCTTTAATAAGGAGTGGATGTAACTTACCTTAATCTTAATAATACAAACCATCCTTTAAAAAGGAATGGTTGCAACTTATCTTAACCTACCTTAGCCTTAATCTTAACTTAATCTCAATATACAAACCGTTCCTGGAAGGGAATGGTTGTAGCTTAATTCGAACCTGGGATTTAGGTGATCCCACTGCACCATCTTAATGCCACCTACTCTGGACGGGAGTCCAGCGCAGCTGAGCCGGCGACCGGCCCTAGGCTACAAGTCCGAAGACAAGTCCTTAATCGGAGGTCGAATCTGCTATAGATAACGACCCCCTTTCCTTAGCATGCATGACCGGAGATCGGTCCTGGGTTTCCTCACTCAAGTTCCAGTTAGTAGTAATCTCAAGACCCTGTTTGTTGGTTAACCTCTTTCGGTTCATATCGTCCCTTATTAGGGAGCGTTCCTTAGTCTCACTCAATTCCTTACTAAACATTGGTTAGTAAGTTCTCACGGTATGTTGTGTTAGTTTTCAAACATCACACAACAAAACAATAAATATAATATATTCCGGTTGCATGCTTTATCTTGTTTAGTGAGCACACAAAACAAATAGCACACAAGCCGAGGGACACCTCGTTAGCAAGCAGGTCACAAGAGAACTGTACCGTTCACCGTTGGTCGTTCGGCTGCTTACTCTCTTCCGGAGTCCAAACTCCCAAGTCCTAAAACATTCATTCAGTTTTAGGTTGTTAATCACTTAACTTAATCCAACTTACTTAACTTGCTTAACTTACTTAATCCCTTAATGATTCCCACCTAACACCTCTTAAGTTTTACAACTTAATCTTACAACTTAACCTTAAACATTAAAACTTACACTTTGCTTAACTTAGTTCCTTAAGTTCTTACGGTCCCAATCATTATCACCCTACCAAGGTATACCTTATTACCTAGTACCATTCTTAGAATTTAAAATTTCTTTTTTTTTTGTTAAGGGCCGTCCGACCCGCCGTCCGACCCACCCTCTGGGTCGGACCATTCCAGTAACTTTCGGGTTTGGAAAACCCTACATGTCCGACCCATGTCCGACCCAACCAACTGGGTCGGACCATTCCAGAAACTTTCCGTCTTCTAAAACCTCTCATGTCCGACCCACGTCCGACCCAACCTTCTGGGTCGGACCATTCCAGAAACTTATTTGCCATTTAAAAATCACCCGTCCGACCCATGTCCGACCCAACCAACTGGGTCGGACCATTCCAGAAACTTTCCCTAGCGTTAAATAGAGGCCGTCCGACCCAAACTTGGGTCGGACCCCTGGGTCGGACGCCACTAAAACATGCCCAAACTTTGCCAAATCTTCACTAAACCTTTACTCAAGCCTCCCAATGTGTTCTAACATCATTTAGGCACTTAAACTCACCTTTAAACATCCACTAAAAACTCCTTAGCTACTTTCTCAATTCTTACTAGGAATTCATAACACTTGTTTTACCTCTTAAGGCCTTTACATGTCACCAAACAAGGCCTAACATCATCTAAAACCATTACCATTCAATCCCCCATCATTAGAAGCCAAAAACAAAAAATTTTCTTTCTCTCTGCACTAGACCGCCCCTCTGGGGCGGTCCCCAGGGGCGGTCCCAACCAGAAGCTAATTTCCTGCACGATTTGCCTGGACCTCCCCACAGGGGCGGTCCCTAGGGGCGGTCCACAGCAGAACCTATTTTCCAAAGTGCTTTTCTCCTCGTTTTGAACTCCAAATTCACCCCAATCTTTTCCCACTCATTCCACAATCTTTCCACATGTTTCTTACATGCTTAAACACCTTAAAACATGTACTAAACCTTCCTCAAAAATCACCAAACGTGACACTCAATTTCTCACAAACTCTTAACACTTAATACTTAATTTCTTACACTTCCAACATATAAATTTTGCCTAAAACTTCAACTATTCATTATGTTTCTTTACCACCATCTTAACTACTCCTCAAGCATCATTTTGCACACCCATTTGCCTTACTCAACTTCTCAAAGTCATATATAACCTAGCACATGCTTACATCCTTATAAGTCATTATACCTTATTTTTCCTTCAACTTTGTACAAGTTTCCTAGCTTCCTTAACCATGGTTTTGGTGCATAAAACTCACCATTATAACCCCTAGTCCCTCTTATACATTCCTAGGTCTTCCTAGTACTCAAGAACTCCATGGTTTATCCATTTTCACTAAATCAACCCTTAGTGATCACTAGAACATCCTTAGTCATAAAATCTTCCTAGAACACCCTAAACGCTTAGTTTCCTACTCAAATTTCGCCATAGTTTCTCTAGTATATTATCATGCCCATATGCATTGTTTTCCTCATTCAACCATCTCACACACATCAAGTCTTTTCTCATCATAGTTTCTCATCCAAATCAACTCCTTCATAATAACTCAATATAGTGCAATAATCTTAAATTGCATAGCACTAAGGCTCTTAAATGACATGGCTCTTAGGCCCTTAAATGACATGGCTCTTAGGCCCTTAAATGACATGAATTTAAACACTGAATTTCCCACAATAAAAGCTTTCCACCTGCAAATACACCCATCAATCTCATAGTAGTTATAATGCTCTTAAAACTCATCTTAAACTTATATTACTAACTCATTTCCTTTGGCTCCTTAGTCACAAGTTCTCAAGCTTATTTAAGTTCTTTTTCTTAGGTTACACAACCCATTACCTATTGTAAGCTTTAAGCTACATTAGTACTCATCTAAAACTCATTCCTTAAAACTTAAATCACCATTAGGTAAGCATTTTACCTTGGTTTCTCAAGCTTATCTTAACTTCCTCCTTAGACCTTCTTCTTGCATGAATCTCGGCCACCACTTAAATTCCCCTTGCCAATGTTCTAATCAATATTCAATGACTCATATGAGTACTAAACAATACACTAACCTCAAGGAATAAAAACCTAGGTTAGAAATGTGTTCTAAGGCATAAAAGTGGATGATTACCTTTGAAGTCTCAAGTTAGACTTTGGCATTGAATGAAATAGGACCTCCACTAGTCCTTGGTGAATAAATCAAGCTAGAACAAGGCATGAAAACATAGCCCCATGAGAAGGAATTTTCGGCCATGTACAAGAAATGATGGAAACATGGTTTTTCTTACATTTTCTTTACCTTAAGAGAATGGAGAAGCTAATGAGCTCTTCAAACTTGATTTTCCTCCATCAATGGAGTTTCCTCATGGCACCAAAATGGAGCTTTGAAAGATTTGAAAAGATAGAAAGATAGGTCTTGGCCTAACTAAGAGAAATATGTGTTTAGTTTTTGATTTGGAGCAATATTGTGTATTTGGTAAGTGATTGAAGATGGAGAACCATGGGGGAGCAGCACTCTCGGTTTTGGAATAGAGAGAAGAAGAAGAAACCGTGGGTGAAGGAGAGAAATGGAGAATGAGGAGAGAAGGTAGCTTATAAGGATATTTTGCTTTATAAAAGCAAATAGTAACTTTTCTCACTTTACTCTTCTTTTCCTTTCTCATTTGATGACTCATGTGGTGACTCCCCACATCAAAACCGGCCCCCTCTAATAAATGGAGATATTTATGGTCTTGGTTGACCATCTTATTGACTTATGTTGACTTATGTCTTAACTAGCACTAAATAGTTACTATTCACTAAACAAGGCACATAATCGGGAAATTTTTGATTTCCCATTGATTTAGACCTCCTAATGTGATACTAATTAGTACACATGTTGATTAAAGAGTAATGATGGACATTTAGCCACTCAAAACTCAATTCTAAGACAATTCTCAAAAATGTGCTTTAAGACTTCTTAAAGCACATTTTGTGTTTTAACTTGTTTTCAAGCTTGGTTTTCTTTGCTAATTGATTTAAAATGACCATTAGAATATTAATAAGGTCTTATCATGATATTTGGGTACTCACCCAAGTCTCTCCAAGCTTAGAGCACATTTTTACCCTAATTGCCCTTAAGGCATTTTCTTGTGTTTTCCTTGGTTTAAATGGTCTACCAATCTTTCTAAGGCATATTCTAGCCTTACTACATCATAATTTGATGTTTACTTGGCATACTTAGGTTTGGGGTATTTCACCGGGGCCACGGTGAGGAAGTCCTTCGGCTCGGACATAATTTGAAAATCCTAAATTTTAAAAATTAAAATTGTCCCACCACCGTCCAAGGCTGTCCGTGGCCGCGGGCTGGCCATCCGAGGGCACGGACTAGCCACGGACAGTGGCGTTTGTGCTTTTCCTGAAGGTGTTTTCACCTCAAATTTTATAGGTGATAGCCTGAAGGATTCTAAATATGTTAGTGATTGAATGAATTCAATTTGAAGTCAATTCAATACGAAACTTAGCAAAATAAGTAATAAGATACAAGCTAAAACAAATAGCAATGTGGGAACTGTAAAGGATCTGTCTGCACCCAAATTTTGAAAATTCACTACTCCAAAGCCATTTTACTATAAATGTCATCCTTTATTATGTGTTATAATTTCAAGACATTCCGAGTTGGTTTGAGTCATTTTTGGAGGAGAGAGAAAGTTTACGTGATGGCTTAAGATCCCTGAAAATTATGAAAATACCCTTCACGATGACCAACCTGTCACTTATGCCTCGAAACCCGTCAATCGAACCGGGATTTAGTATCCCTTGACCAAATTATCCTTTATAGCCCTCATGCTTTAGAAACTTCCTTCTGGGGGTCAAAATTTTGGATATAACAGAGGGAAGGAAGAGACAGCCTAAAGCAACAAACAGAAGACCAAAGATCACCAAGAAAGGCAGTGGGCTTGCATGCGTGTAGGAGAGATCCCATCTGAACAATCATGGCCGCCGCCGGTTTCCAAAGAGATGAACAATGGTGAAAGGGGAATGTTGCACACAAGACACCTCAAAAGGTGAAAGAGAGCATTAAAGTGGTGTGATCACAGACTCCTTAGTACATACATTTTGGCACGGGATTGCTGCAACTTGACAGCTCAAGGAACTATTGAGAGAGTTAATGCATCAAAAAAGAAAACAAATGAACATGGCTCAAAGCACGAATTTGTCAATATGCAGTACACGCTACCACATGACATACTATAACGGATCGAAGGAACATGTGGAGTGACGAGCACACATCGAAGCCATTATATTACATTTTATGACGTACTTCCAAAGGGAATCACATCATCATTCATCAAATTCCCCAACCAAATATGAAACACTGTAACGATAGAAATCTCACTAGTAGAATTTTTTTTTCGTTACCAAAAATCTAAATCGTTACTAATTTGAGTTATTATAACGACAAAAGTCGTTATATGTTATTACACGTGATGTAAATAAAGATCAATTTATTTAATGTAACGATTTTTATTCATTTCTAAAAATTATATCGTTGCTATAAATATGATTTTGTAATGTATATATGTAGTCTCAATTTTTTTTAAATCTTTAATACTATCTTTAGTAACAAAATACTTGTTATTAATAACAACTATGGTAACGATTTTAATTGAACCTTTGTAACAAAAATTCTGATTTCAACTAGTGCCTACTCAGCGTAATCTATCTATATAACCTTTCTTTAATGTAATTAACTGCAACACATGAAGAAAAGAAGCTAATTTAGCTCATGCTCGGTTGACAAATGATTATGTACCTGATCTCGTGCACAATGTCCCGTATTCTGAAATTGAGTCTGTTGCATCTTCCGTAACCAACCTTGGTATCTCATATTTCAGGATTTCTGTTTCTTGCAAGCAATCTAACCGTAACCGATCCATGTACTCCTCATCCCTTTCCCTTCACTCATCCAACTCCTTCCACTATATATCCCGGCCCAAACACATACACACACATATCAACATTAATTCCCCACCTCAATCCACCCTACCTAGCTAGCTACCTGGAAATTAGTACAACTTCAATCAGATAATCAAACTAATTAACCACAAAATTCATGGCTGAAAACCGACATTCATCCACAGACATGGACGAGAACCTACCACTTCTCATCAACACACCACCACTGTTGCCATCAAACAACAAGAACCCAATCCAACAAGCAATAACCCAGACATTCCAATCCACAGCCCACTTAGCCAATCTCCTTCCAACAGGCACGGTCCTAACCTTCCAACTTCTATCTCCAATTTTCTCCAACCAAGGAAACTGCGACTCCGTCACACGAACATTAACTTCCTCCCTCATTGCTCTCTGCGGCATATCCTGCTTCGCCCTGTCCTTCACCGATAGTTTCAGGGACAAAGACGGCAACGTTCGCTACGGGTTCGCCACACCCTCAGGCCTCTGGGTCATCGACGGCGGAGAGGAGCTTCCACATGACCTTGCTAAACATTACAAGATCAAAGTTGTTGATTTCATCCATGGGTTGCTTTCGGTTTGGGTTTTTGCTGCGATTGCTCTGTTTGATGCGAATGTCGTGCATTGTTTCTTCCCGAATCCTTCTCTGCGTGATACGGAGTTACTCAATGCTGTTCCTGTTGGGATTGGTGTTGTTTCCAGTATGTTGTTTGTTGTCTTTCCTACGAAGCGAATGGGATTGGGATTCCCACTCTCGGCTACTTGACATGAGATCAAATGATAAACGATCGAACATCTCTGTATATATACACTTGTGCATCCACATGTCATCATACATAGTGAAAAAGAATATGAATGTCAACTCGTTACAGTTCATTGACACCCCTTCTTTTTTAAGGTTAATTTACATATCCAATCAACTTAGCTTAAGGTTGATTATCCTTTCTTTCTTTCGCCGTAGAAGGTCTCTCACCGTCTTTCCATTCTGTCTCGCTGGTGCTGTGGATACATATTTTATATAGTATATAGAAGTGGTGCGCGTAACAGAATTGGAAGATAATTTCATATATGGCACCAATATATACTTCTCGTCATTCAAAACTGCAGATTTTGGGACTGTTGAGTGTAAATCACAGCAGTATCCTCGTCTGAATGAACTTATTTTTGTAGGTGTTGATTCGCGTGTGCGAGGGCACATGAAATTAGGTTATTACATCCTCTTTCTTCTCCTCTGATTTGTCCTCCTCCTCTTGCTCACCGTCGACCAGTTGCTTCAAAAACAGTTTGCCTCAAAGTCACATCGGTTTCCTCGCCTTCCTTCTCTTGCACACAATGGCGATCGGGGAATTCAGTTTGAGGGGTAAAAGGTTTTTCAGACACTATCATTTTTTTAAAAATATATTGTTATGTATGTTTCCAAAAAATTTTACACTAAAATTTATCAAATTTTTAAAAAAATTTGAGAGCAACAAAAAATAGACTATTACATCCAAAGTAAAGTTGTATCACGCTTGGTACAAGATAACTAATATCACCTAAAAACACTTTCATGCTTTTGTGTCCTTTAAACATGACCCCTCCATAACCAATAACTATGACTTAAGGCAACATCCGGCCGGTCACCAAAACGTTGATATCTCGGGTAACCGCTGGTCTGCCCCCTGAGGCAACAACATGGGAAAAGTGTGAAATATGATGCTAGCCGGTCAAAACCTGCAGCTGCCTCTCTTCATATCAAAGATCTTAACCAGATCCCCACTATTGCGAACCTCGGATATGCCTTCCAGAAGCCATCATAACCAGACACACGCTGCATAAACAGCCTGCCCTTCAAGCCTGTGTCTCAATTTACCCTTATCACCCACATATCTTTCAAACACATCAATAAATACCCGGAGACTGATGTGTTCCCCGAGATTGATGAGTGACACAGGCCAAGCTTCCTATTGGTGGGAATATCCAAATTGTGTCAACCCTACTTCACACATGGACATAGCTGGCGTCATCTGTACACAACCATCAAATGACGTACACGTAGGCCCTCGCCTGTCATTTTACCTGTAAATAGCTGTCAACATTTATCATTTGTCGCTGGCTCATTTTACTCATTCATCCATTACTCTCAAAACTTGTATTATCTCCCAAATATATTAAAAACATTTGTAACATCCGTAAAGTAGATTATACAAGGTTGAAACATGTAAATCATTGTCTCGTAGCTTCTTTTCATATTATCACAATGTAAAATCATACCCACGTACTTAACATAATAACAACCCATTACAAGATTATACTCTAACATCTGGTGTCGTCTGTGGGAACATTCTCACCATCGTTGCTACCTAGAAACTACCAATGGCTGCACCACCACCCCAAGCTGACAATACCAACAGAAACAACACTAGGCCCACGGGGAAACCATCGTCCCAACATCATGAAATACTGCAAGCTACCTCCGACACACATCACACTAGTAGAAAATTTTTTTTTAATGACGGCGTTTAAACCACAGTTAAATGAAAAACCGTGGTTTAAAGTTTATAAACCACGGTTTTCAGGGAAACCGTCATTTAAGGTACACGCCAGAGTGAATATACCACGGTTTTTGGAGAACCGTCGTATATAAGTGACTTATATACCACAGTTTTCAGGGCAGCCGTCATATAAGGTACACGCCATAGTGAATATACCACGGTTATTGGAGAACCGTCATATATAAGGTACTTATATACGACGGTTCCTCGACAACCGTCATTTATATTGCACATCTTACTATATTAAACCACGGTTTTTTGGTGAACTGTGGTATATAGTCTAAGCGGGAATTTCAATTTTCGGCCCAAATTAACACGGCTCTTTCTCTCCATTCTCTTATATAAATTCTCTCACAGTAATTTTGGAACCCAAACAGACGAACATGCTCTGCAACTCTTCTTCATTCTCTTCAACCTCACGGTAATTTTGTAACCCATATTGGCAAACAAGGAACATGCTCCGACTCTTCATCTCTTGTTTTCACGGTAATTCTCTTGTTTTCACTGTAATTTTTGCAACCCACACGCGCGAACACATGCGAACAAGGAACACATGCTCTCATTCTCTTGTTTTCTCTTGCAACTCTTCTTCATTCTCTCTCATTCTCTTGCAGCTTACACTTGCGAACAAGGAACACATGCTCTGCGCCTTCCTCATCTACACTCACTGTAATTTTAGCTACCCTAACAGGCGAACAAGGAACATGGTCTACGCCTCATCCATTCTCTTTCACGGTAATTTTGCAACCCACCGCGAACAAGGAACATACTACCTAAATCGCAAACAAGGAGCATACATGTTCTGGCCTCTTCATTCTCTGGTGTCTGTGCTCTGTTGATATCTGTGAAGGCGGCGCTTCTAAATCGCCGGCGATTTGAAAAAAAGTTCATAGACTATAAACCACGGTAATATGTATAACCGTGGTTTATTCTTTGATTTTATACATTATATACCACTTAGGTAGTGTACCTAATCGTTTTGCGGAATAGTGGAATTGTGGGGTGTCGAACTCTTGGGGACCTTGCTGTGGTTTAACTGATAGTGTAAATTAACTAAGAATTCTAATTAGACTACTGAACAAAAACTTATCATTTTTTTGAGAGAAATTGTGGTTTAGAACTTAATGTAAACAAAACAGTAAAAAGAACAATTAATTAAAACAGATTAATAATAGCAGTTATAAAACTCTTTTGTTTTTAAGGAAGCACCCCGGGTTGTTCGGCTCACCTATTTTACTCAATTATATTACTGTAGACTTTCCCACTTTAGCAATAAACTCAAGAATCTTAATTAGTTTATTGATTGTTCCCTGTCTAATAAACCCTGATTAATTTAAACAACAAGCGCAATCCATTGTTCAAGTTATTAATAAATTAATCGCATTATTAACAATTCCTATTGGAGACTGGGTAACCTATTGGCGAAAACTCGCTTCTAGTCGTTAACCTGTTTTGACTTCTCTTGTCTAGAATCTTGTCTCAGCACTGCATTTTAACAAGAAACTACAAATATCACTTTAATAATTGGCCTAAAGATTAAAGCGCATTAAGGAGGAGAATCAAAATATTGCTTGAACAGATTATATTAGAAAGTCTACGTAACACAGTTTAATAAAATAGTCTTGCTTCCCAACCCGGGAGGCTAAGTTTATTACTCACACATAATTATAAAAACAGACATAATAAATAAGATAGACATTAAAACAGAGTAGAGTTTAAGGAGAGAAAGAACCCTATTGGGGAGAGTTATTTCACTTCTGGACTTATCTCCGTGATTATGCCGACCTTAAAACAATAATAAATAGGTAGAATGAAGAATAACGAACAAACAGGCAAAAGTTGGTCCTGTCCGTGTGGGGCCACGCAGACACGAATTAGGACGTCTCTTGTCCACGTAGGGGCTGTACGGACACAAACGCGGACACAAATTAGGACACGGCCTGGTTTGCACAGATCGTCTTCTTCGTTAGGATTTGTGGAAAATGGAAGAGTTAGGCTTATTTGGTGATGGGAAATGATGTAAATGAAGTGGATATGTGGATATATGGATGGGAAATGGAATTTGGATGGAGGAAGTGTGATTTGGAAGTAAGCGTGAGTTGTGTACGATGGTGAACGATGGTCCTTTTCTGATAAAGAAGCAGAGGCTTTATATAGAGGAGAGGAAGAGGAAGAAGACAGGCTGGAGCTTGCTAGTGGGTTAAGAAGATAAGGGAGGTGCCTGATATTGTTGAAGGGGTAGATGGATTGTGTCTGTAGGCGCCGCAAAGGAAGAAGCAAATGGAGAAGACAGCGCCGAACGAATTCAGTAGGGTCAATTTCTGGATCTAGGTTGCATTTACACGCGTCCGCATGGGAGTCCGCGTACGGACACAAATTAGGACGTGAGACGTCCGCATTTGAGTCCGCAAAGCGGACACGTTCTTCTGCTGCGTCCGAGTTTGAGTCCGCAAAGCGGAAGTGTCCTTTGGTTCTGTCCGAGTTTGAGTCCGCAGAGCGGACGCTTGTATTTTCATAGTCTTGTCCTGCAAACTTCAACCGGCTCCAGATTCTTCGTTATAAGTCCGTTTCACTCGCCGTTTGTTGCGTTGGAAAGCTTGTGAAATAAACTATGTGATTCCAAGACTTTTTACTGCATTTGATACATAAAATGTATCAGTTCATATCAAAACATAATCTTAGGAAAAACATACGATAAGTGAGTAATATTATCCTGAAAGTAAGTAAATATAAGGTAGATTAAACCCTTAAATGTTTATGTATTTCTCACTTATCAAACTCCCCCACACTTATCTTTTGCTTGTCCTCAAGCAAATCTTTCTGACATAATGTTTAAACAAGTTAAACAAACAATAATCAAGTAAGGAGAGCACAGAAAAGATAATTGCCAATCTTTTCAGATTTTAAAAAGGGTACTAATAACATTAAATTTATTAGGTATATTTCTCCATTTCTGAGAATAACTCTGAAGTCCTATAAAAGAAAGAGAAGTAGTACCATGAGAATTCTGCTTTTAACCCTGAGCCAATCCACCATTTTCTTTCACATTTCCTTGAACGACAAGGAGCATGAAGTAAAATCTTATTCCATTATACCTTTCAATGCCACATACTCATGATCCATAATGAAGAAGTGTTTATCATTTTGGTGCAGAATGCAAAGATACTCAATTTGAAGTTCATTTCTTTACCTCAGACGTTTTCTCTCCACCCTTGTAGCGCTTTTGGTCTACTATCCCAGATACCGAGTACCTTAGGTAGCCGGTGATGAAGCACCCCTAAAACTTAATAACCGTGTGGACGAGGCCTGTTTGGATCAGAATATGCCTGTTTGGATCAGAGGAGTACCTTGCCTTGTTCTTTTCCACCATTTCTTTCCAAATCAAACCCAGGCTCAAAGTCAAAACAAAATTCAAATCATAATTTCCTCAGAATTTTTTTGCATTGAGTAAGGAGCAGAGTGTTTTTTTTTTGTGTACCCTTTAAACCTGTTAATACTGGCATTACTCCCTCTATGACTCCTTCTTTGATTATTAATCTCTTAACAAATTTAAACACAGTGTCGAAAAAGAGACCAACTTAAGAGCAAGCTTTTGATTATTATACGTCCCCCACACTTGAACCAAAGCAATGCCCTCATTGCATAGAAAGAATTAAAATAACAGGGCATGCAAACTACCTCGGTAATGATCAAAAAGCATGGTAATAAGAGATATTTAAATTTAAAGAGCAAGGTATGGATAGTGTACTCCCTAGAGTTATGCAGAATATGTAGTATAGCTCCCCCACACTTGAGTTCAGCTGTAAGAATGTGCAAGATGTACCTAAAACAAATATTCTAAACAGCCAGAAGAACTCAAGTCAATTCTCCTCGTTCTCTCTTCTTTCTTTTTATTTCACTCTTTTTTTTTCATAAAATAAAATATAAAATATAACCACAATACAAATTAAAAAGATAGATAGTAGGGTGCCTCCTACCAAGCTACCCATCTTTATGGTCTTTGGCTAGACCGTACCTGAGTGATTTAAGGTGTGACTAGTTCTTTGAGAAGAAGCATAGAAGCTTCTTCATTGTCTAACGTGTTTCCCATATACAATTTTATTCGAGCTCCATTGACTTTAAACGATCCACCCTTCTTATTGTCTAATTCCACCGCTCCACAAGGAGAGGTAGATATTATTTGAAATGGTCCAGACTAGAAGGATTTTAACTTACCTAGGAAGAACTTAAGTCTGGAGTTATAAAGGAGGACATGGTCTCCTGCTTTGAATTCTCGCTTGGCAATCATCTTATCGTGCCAACGCATGGTCTTCTCCTTATAAATCACTACATCCTCGTATGAGTTGTGCCTCAATTCTTCTAACTCCGTCAACTGGAACTTTCTTCTATCACCGGCTTGTTGTAGATCGAAGTTCAACACCTTTAGAGCCCAATAAGATTTATGCTCTAACTCCACAGGCAAGTGACATGCCTTCCCAAAAACTAGTTTGTAGGGAGACACGCCGATAGGTGTTTTGAAAGCGGTATGGTATGCCCAGAGCGCATCATCCAATTTAATGGACCAATCCTTTCGAGAAGAGCTCACCATCTTCTGCAGAATCCATTTTAGCTCTCTATTTGTTATCTTTGCCTGACCATTCGTTTGAGGATGGTATGGTAGAGCAACCTTATGTCGGACTCCGTATTTCTTCAGGAGAGCATCAAACTGGCGATTGCAGAAGTGAGATCCACCATCGCTGATTATTGCTCTAGGAACACCGAATCGAGTGAAAATGTGTTTCTTGATGAACTTCATCACAACTTTACCATCATTAGTAGAGCAAGCAAGGGCTTCCGCCCATTTAGAAACATAATCGACTGCTACTAAGATGTATAAATTTCCAAAAGAATTTGGGAAGGGTCCCATAAAATCAATCCCCCAAACATCAAATAATTCGACTTCTAGCATATTGTTCAAGGGTAGTTCATTACGGCGAGAAATGTTACCTTGCCTTTGACACCGATCACAAGAAGACAAAAGGCATGACAGTCTTGTAAAGGGTGTTCCAATAGAAACCGGACTCAAGTATTTTAGCAGCTGTACGGGTTGCACCGTGATGTCCGCCGGTTTCTCTAGAATGGCAATGGAGAAGGATATTTCTGATCTCCGTTTCTGGGACACATCTCCTGATAATACCATCTGCACAGATTTTGAAAAGAAATGGATCATCCCATAAATAATGTTTGACAATACAAAAGAACCTTTTTCACTGCTGATAAGTCATATCAGCTGGGATGATCTTTGTAGCCAGATAATTTGCAATATTGGCAAACCAAGGGTCTTCTGCCGTTTGGATTGTGAATACTGCCTCGTCCGGGAAAAACTCATTGATGGGTCTCTCGTCTTCTGGTCCCTCCATCCTTGACAAGTGGTCTGCCACGACATTCTGGATACCTCTCTTATCTCTTATCTCTATGTCGAATTCTTGTAAGAGAACTATCCGTCTTATCAACCTGGGTTTTGCATCTGCTTTGGCAAAGAAGTACTTGAGTGCAGAATGGTCATATGAATTATAACCTTACTACCCAATAAATTGGACGTAATTTATCCAAAGCAAAGACGACTGCCAGCATTCTTTTTCGGTGGTGGCATAATTTTTTCTGAGCATCATTTAGAGTACGACTCATATAAATACGACTCTCAGGATTTGAATCCATTTTTCTGGCACAAAACAGCACCCACCGCATAATCACTTGCGTCACACATGATTTCAAAAGGTTGGGACCAGTCGGGTGATACCACAATAGGAGCAGAGACAAGTTTTTTCTTTTAAACAAATTAAAAGCTGCTAAACATTCATCAGAAAAATGAAATTTAGCATCTTTATCAGTAGAGACAGAGAGGCTTTGAAATCTTGGAAAAGTTTTTAATGATCTTCTGTAAAACCAGCATGTCCAAGAAAACTTCGGATACCTCTTACAGTAGTAGGAGGTGGGGAGTTTTTCTATTACCTCAATTTTAGCGCGGTCCACCTCAATACCTTTTGAAGACACGTTATGTCCTAGCACGATCCCTTCTCAAACCATGAAGTGACATTTCTCCCAGTTCAGGACTAGATTTGTGTCTTCACACTTGGCCAAAATAAGATCAAGATTCTCCAGGCAAGTGTCAATGTCAAACCAAAGACAGAGAAGTCATCTATAAAGACTTCTATACATTTTTCAATGTAGTAAAAAAATAGCCATCATGCAACCGTTGAAAAGTAGCTGGTGCATTACATAATCCAAACGGCATTCTTTTATAAGCATATGTTCCATAAGGACAAGTAAAAGTATTTTTAATCCTGATCTTCTGGAGCAATTGGGATCTGAAAGTATCCTGAATAGCCATCTAGAAAACAATAGTAATCTTGACCTGCTAACCTTTCCAGCATTTGGTCAATAAGGTAAGGGAAAATGATCCTCGTGTGGCATATTCTTTTCCTGTAGTCTATACAAACTCTCCATAGGTAGTTGTGCATTGAGGAATCAACTCACCTTTCTCGTTGGGAACTACAGTTATTCCGCCCTTCTTTGGTACCACCTGCACTGGGCTTACCCACTTGTTGTCAAATTGGATAGATAATGCCAACGTCAAGTAGTTTTTATTACCTCTTTTTTGACCACCTCTTTTAGAACGGGGTTGAGACGCCTCTGTGGTTGTGCTAATGCCCTGAAATCATCTTTCATATATATTCGATGAGAGCACAGAGATGGCCTTATTCCTTTGATATCCGCTATCGACCAACCGATAGCGGTCGTATGATTGCGTAGCACCCCTAAAAGTTGCTTCTCCTGCACATCTGATAATTTAGATGAGATAATACTGGTAGATCAGATGGTTCTTTTAGAAAAGCTGAAACCCCAAATCTAATTAACATTATAAAAACCATTATTTAATGGAATATAATTCAAATATAATCATTTCACGTACGTATGCTAATCCATGCATGAAGACGTTACGTAAAAATAGTCGTTTCACCGTAAACGCTAAAACGCCTTAGAAACATGTGATCAAGCATGACCTTCCATGACCTTCTAAACTCAAACCAAATGGTCATACATTCATTATATGAATATATAAAAATATTCCCTAGGCTATACCCAGTCAAAACGCAAAATGCTCGGGAGTGCTCATGCCCGCTCCTTAAAGCACGAAAAACCCGGAGGAGTGCCGAGGTGGCACGAACTCCTATAAAATTAATTCTTAGAGTTCCTAACATCATTATTAATCATTCTAAAGAGAACCATGAAGTGTTTCTCAAAATTCAACAAAAACCTCTGGAGTATTTCTTAGCGCTCCTTTTTGGCCCGGGAGTGTCCCGAAGCCCGTAAATTATGACATGGGTTGATGTAACCTCATTTAACTCAATGTAAGGTCTTAATATATCATTATTTACTATATAAGTGTTTACAAACACTTGGAACTCATAAAAACAATTTATTTCCCAAAATTTCCTTAGAGCACAAAAACACACCTTCGGGTGTCACGAAAACGCGTTTACGCAATTGCCTTGTAGTTTTTGACATGCAACGAATTGGTAATCTTAAATAGGGTTAAAATGACCTTCTAAATCAGTGGAGAGACTAGTCAACAAGGCACTCTATAGGGGCCGATTTTATGCTCAAAAACTAGTATAAAACTTACATTAAAAATTTATAAAAGGCATAAAACATGGTGACTCACCTTCCTATGTGCTATAATACTTAATGTCAAAGTATGTAGGTCTCATTTGACCAGCAGGCTGTCGAAATTATGCCATGGAACAAGGCCATGTGAGCTAGGAAGAAAACAAAATGTAAAAGGGCAAAGTGGATCTAGATTCCACCTTTTTCATTTCTTAAACTTCAAGAGACTTTCCATGCTTCTTCCTCCTTGGCTCTTCATCACCGATTGAGACCCTCCATTTGAGCTTGAAATCGTCCACCTACAAGAGAAGAAGAAGACAAGCAAAACTAAGGAAAATCAAAAGAATAAACCTTACTTTTCTTACCTTGTCATTTAGCTCACCATTATTTCCCTCCACATTGTCTTGTCTTGCATTATAGCCGATCATATGCTGGAAAGAAGGGCATTTATTGAGCCAATAACTCATGTAATAAACTAAGGAAAGTATAGTCATTTGACATTAAAAATTAACAAAACAAAAATCAAATTCCAAATTGCCTTCTCTTCTTACGTGAGCTTAGTCTCATTTTCCTCCTTGCACTCTTCACCACCGAATTGGTAAGGCTCCCTCCTCTCTCTTCTAGCTTCATCTCTTCCTTTGAAGCTCTTAAGTCCATTAATGGAGTTTTAACTTCTATCCTCATCTTTAGGTAATTTCCTAGCATTTCTTGGCAAGCCTTGAAGCAAAACTCTTCCTAGCACACCAACAAGCATTCGACATCAACTAGTGTTCCAAGGAGGTTGTCTAAACCAACATTAATCCAAGGAGCATCTCAAGGTTATCTTAAGGTAGTTTTCAAGCTTGAAAATCCTTAAAGCACATTTTATTGTGTAACCGATTCTATCTCTTCTAAGGTTCTTTTCTTCTTCATTTCATGAAGGAAAGTTTGTCTCCATCCACCTTAAGTGAGCCGAAATTATAAGGAGAAAAACTTAAGGTAAATTCTTGGAAAACTACTTACAAATCTACTTAAGATCTTTATTCAAGATCTAACTCCTAAACTCCTTCACCACTTCCATATACCGAAGTGGAACATCAAAATTTCCTTGGAGAAAGCTTGGAGATTCAAGAGGAGTTCAAGCACTTAAACCACCTTTGTTAAGAAGTAAGTTTATTAAGTTAATCTTTATGTTATAAGCTTTGTTAAGCTTCTAAAAATTATACAAAAATTATATACATCTCTCTAGGTTAATTAAAACCGAAACTACATGGTATATATGCCAAAAATATAATCTATAACATATATGAAAATATTTACCTTAAGACACATTTTTGTGTCACAAAATTTATTTATGTTACATATTATTCAAGCCGAAATGTCAAGGGAAAAAATACTTTTTTGAGCTAATAATCAATATAGACATTACAATTTTTTACATGAGTTATATGACTCATATGAGTTTATGTACATTTATTATGACATATAAATCCACTTTTATATACTATATGGTGACTATTTAATTATGGCCGAATTGCCTAAGTGAAAAATAGATTTTTTATGAGCTACTACTTTGTATTAACTTATACTACAAAGTTTAGTGAGTTTAAAAATATTTATTAGTGCTTAAATGGCTAATTAATTAAGTTATGTGGCAAAGATGTATTTTTACAATGTTTTGGTGTATATATTGTGAAAGCCGAGAGTTAAGAGTATATTTAGAGTAATTATGATATAATATAAGGTTAGGAATTTAGTTCATGAATTTTAGATAATTTAAACAAGTGTAAAAAATACATTTTATAAAGTTTTGGGCTATTATGTAATTTATAAAAGTTGTTATGAAAGTTTGGAACTTATTAGTGGGCGAATTCATATTAACAGAATTATTAGGTTCACTTTCGAAATTTTAAGGAATTAAATATCTAAACTATAGTTTATAAGTTATTAAGTAACTATTATAAAGTTTTGGGGTGAAAATGTAATTAATGGAAAGTACATGACCAAGGCCGAATTTTTTGGGTTAGTTGGTAATTTAAGAATTTATATATCTAAATTCGGCATTTATGGAGAATCAAAAATTAAACTATAGTTTATAAGGCATTATGTAAAGTTATAAGATTTTGTGGTTAGATTGTAATTATATGAAATAAATTATTAAGGCCGAGAATTTAAGGGGCTAAGTTGTAATTTTTGAAAGTTATAATATTTAAAAGTATATACCAAAATATTAATGGTAGTTTTGTGATTTAATTAAATAAGGAATTAAAACTATATAATATGATGAGATTAGAATTTAAAAATAAAGTTTATGAATTAATGTGGTGATTTTTTTGTAATAACCGAAATATAAGGGTAAGAATTTAGATTTAAATAAATATAGGTCCTATATGGATATTTGGAAGAATTAGAAGAAGAATTTTGATTAAAGAAGTTATGAAGATGAAACTATGACTTATATAGTTATAAGGAAATTAAAGGTAACTAATAATTATAATATATGGTTAAAGGAGGAATAATAAAAACTATAAGAATATTATGTCCATGTATGACATATAAATATAGTTAAGGAATTATAAGTTTTTATGTCACCTAGACAATCAAAATAAACAAACAACATAGTACATGAATAAATAAATACTTACATGTACATTAAAGGATTTATAAATAAATCAAAGGAATAACAAATAAGTTGTACATGAAATTATGAGGTAATTAAAAGAAATAAGCCTCACATGAAATAACAGAATACGAGATTTATTAAAAGATCCAATAGATTTATTATATAAGGGTAACATAAATTAACCCTCTCAGTTAATCCTATTCTAGGACCTTGTTCAACCAGACGTTGACCGGAATTAAAACAAGTACAGTCTACGGTGAACGGTATGGGATTCTTGCAACCTGTTTTCTACCGGATTACACCGGCTTGTGTGCTATCTGTTGTTTGAATTAATGACCAAGATAATTAATGTAAAATATTGTGTACTCTTGTGCACTGTTGTATTATTTTATGTGCGTGAATGATGCTGACTACAACGTGTATGTCCCACACATACAAACACTACTATACCAGTGGATTAAATACCTGCGTTTCAGCATACCGAGGACTTGTACTCAAGTCTCTCACTAACTTCACTTTAAACAAACGTCATTATCCTAAACGTGATAGTTGACAATACACATTGTGTTCTTGTTTAACGTCTTAATATGACACTTTACAATTCTATACTACGAGAACGAGGAGCCCAGTTGGATTTGGCCATGCATGCTACATGATTTGTACCTGTCTCAGGTCGTCCTATTCAGTTACGTCGCGACGGAACATTTCAGTGGAGAGGAAGACTCTATTCCTCTCGAGGGTTCTATTTCCCATCAGTTCAGTGGAGGGGAAGACTTCATCCTCTCGAGGGTACGATTCCCACATTCCTCAGTACAGGAGTTAACTACGTTATCTTCTGAGGACTAGTTTCCCAACCTTTCAATTTAACAAGGTCACTATACCTTCACTATTTGAGATATTCAGTTATACCTGTCAGTCCCATTGTTTGGACCCGACTATTATTAAAGGTTTACGGTTCAGCTAACTTGACCTTCTGAAGTCTTGTTCTATGTGACATTTCTGTCCTTGTATGGATACTTGTTATTATCCTACTATGTTTGTTTACTGCTTTATAAAAATGAACTGCATGTATTCGACAAAGTAGTTGGTGTGGCCCGGTAGACGATGGGCTGCACGTTTTCCATACCAGCATTGTTTGCTGAGCCCCTTTGGGGGCACCCCCATTTTTTAGGTACCTGAAGTTGAGAAGATTACCACACCGAGTGTAGATGGGGTAGATTCAAGCTATGGGAGTCTTCTTCTAGATATTTGTTTTTACTTAAGTATTTTACAATTGAGTTTGATTCCTAGTATCTCGGATTGTATTCATATTCAGACCGTGACTTTTGGAGATTGTATTTGGAGTTAGCCTTGTTGGTCGCAAGGGTGGCCAACGGCATTGTAATACTGCCCGGTTGTTGTATTTATTTCCGCTGCAGTTGTATTTTATTTGGGAGTGATCGCCGTTCAGGTTATTGGATTTCGGGTTGGGGTGTTACAAAAAGTGGTATCAGAGCGTAGTTACGCTCTGGATACAAGGGAGACAGATTAGGATTTCTAAAGCCTTAGGTTACGGGTTGAGAGATAGTATTGAAAGGAGTTTAAGTTAGTTTACTTAGACTACTATCCAAGACCAAGATTGTGACCACAGTATCTAATATACCTCAACATCCTGCAGATGTCAGGAAGAGGAGGACGCCGTGGACAGGCCGATGAGGAGCCAGCCGTCAGGCTGGCAGACATTGCTACTTTAATAGCTCAAGCATTTGCACAGCGGGCGGTGGTGTCCACAGCAGCAGCTACCTCCATCACCACCGCCCAGAGAGAGAGGGATTGGGTGAAGAGTTTGGCTGATCTGAGGCCAACTGCATTCAAGGGACAGACTGACCCTGCTCACTTGGAGACATACATCATGGAGATGGAGACAGCGTTCGAGACACTGGCAGTCCCAGCTAGGGAAAATAAGGCTTGCTGCCTTTTACCTGAAGGATGCAGCGAGAGATTGGTGGAATATGGTCAAGGCCAACCACCTGGATGGCCCAGCTTTTACTTAGGGACACTACACTGCACTACTGAGGGGCAAATACTACCCGGCTCACACCAAGATGGTGAAGACTAGGGAGTTTGACGCCCTGGAGCAGACGGGAAAGATGTCAGTGGATGAGTATATGCAAAGTTTACTTCACTACTCCGGCTGCTGCCCGGATTAGGTTACTCGGACCAGTTCTAGTTGACCGGTTCTACGGGGACTGAGCCCTCGACTCCAGTTTGGGATGGGACCAATCATTCCCACTAGTTTATAGGTAAAACAGAAGAGACATAAACCAGTTGAAATTTTATCACCTACTATACCCCGTCATGGGAGAATTGGAGACTGATACCTTGAGATTTCAGGAATGTTACCATGCTGCCTCCGTTGTGGATTACATGCAAAGAAGGGATGCTTTGAGCTCCCAGAAAAGAAAGGACGGACCTGGCAGCGAAGATGCCAAGCAGGGGAACTCCAATAGAAGGAACAAACCCTATCAGAAGGGCCAAGGGTCCTACCAAGGGAAGGGGAACTAAACTACTGGGAACCCCAAGTCAGGAACCCACGGAGCGGCAACCTCACAGAAAACCTACCAGATAAATCAGTGGTCGTATTCATAGACGACATCTTGATCTTCTTCAAGAGCAGAGAGGAACACGAGCAGCATTTAAGGACAGTCTTGGAGACACTGAGAGAGAATAAACTATATGCCAAGATCAGCAAGTGTGAATTCTGGCTGGTCATGTGATCTTAGCTGAGGGAGTTTCAGTAGAGACCCAGCTAAGATTGAGGCGGTGAAGAGCTGGCATAGACCTTGCACTGTGGCAGAGATTCAGAGTTTCCTTGGGTTGGCTAGCTACTATAGACGCTTTGTGAAGGACTTCTCCAGGTTAGCCAAGCCCTTGACCTCTCTGATGAAGAAGGATAGCCCGTTTGTATGGACAGAGGCTTGTGAGGCCTCCTTTCAGGCGCTGAAGGACGCCTTGACCACAGCTCCAATATTAGTAATCCCCGAAGGGAACGAAGGATACGAGGTGTATTGTGATGCTTCAGGCAAAGGGATCGGTGGGGTACTGATGCAGAATGGTAGAGTGGTAGCGTACGCTTCTCGACAGCTGAAGAAGCACAAAGAAAATTATCCCACACATGACCTTGAACTCCTCATCATAGTCTTCGCCTTGAAGATCTGGTCACACTATCTGTATGGAGCCACAGTCCGGATTATGACAGACCATAAGAGTCTGAAATACATCTGGACCTAGAAGGAGCTTAACCTGAGATAGCGACAATGGGTAGAGCCACTAGCCGATTACGACATCAACATTCAGTACACTGAAGGTAAAGGAATATCGTGGAAAATGCTCTAAGGAGGAGTGTAACACCCTGGATTTTGCCCTAAACCATAGATAATTAATTACAAATCTGACGGTGAAAACGGCTTCAAAAACGGGCACCAAACGAGTCCTAGAAGTGCAATTAAAGCCTGGTCCGAACTTGTGTCCGGACATGGGAAGTTCGGACACAAGCCGAGAGAACTAGACCGCGGAAATCCAATTGTCCGAACTTGTGTCCGGACATTGATGTTCTGACACAAGTCGAGAGTTAAAAAGTCTGAAACCAAAGACGTCCGAATTTGTGTCCGGACTTCGAAGTTCGGACACAAGTGAGTTTCAAAGTCTGAAAATTCTTACGCGCGTGTCCGAACATTGGTCCTAGCTTACAAGTTCGGACATAAGTTGAGACTTGCAAGTCGACCTCGTCCTAGCATGCTGTCCGAACATTGACGTTCGGATAGAAGTTTGGACACGAAAAAGCAGAGAAAACTTCTTAAACCCTCGGGGCCTGTCCGAACATGGATGTCCGGACGGACGTTCGGACAGGTCCTGGAATGCATTTTCAAAGGCTATAACAGAACCAAATCAACATCAAAATGAACATAATAACTTAGCAGCCAAATGGTAAAATCATCTCAATAAATTAGTACCTCAAATAGTACACAAAACACTATCGGAAGGTCTCTTAAACACTAAGTAAAGCTCCATCACAACCATAACTTCTCAGAAGCAAAACCAGCAAAATACTTCAACTAGGTAGCAGCGGAATAGCAAAATCCAAAAGGTGTTACCGCCACACTCTAACGAAGAGTGCTCAGGGTTAAAACCACCAATCAAAAGACCAAACATTTCCAAAAATTTGTGAAATAATCCAATTCCAAAACATAACTCAACACGAAATTAAGCGAAGTAATTATCCAATCATCCTAAGCTATGTGATAGCGTGTCCCAATCCCCAGTTCAGCCATGAGTACCTGCGATCATAAAACAACAA
Organism: Limonium bicolor; assembly: GCA_023374045.1. NCBI lineage: Eukaryota > Viridiplantae > Streptophyta > Magnoliopsida > Caryophyllales > Plumbaginaceae > Limonium > Limonium bicolor. Next base: position 380,089,096 of record CM041777.1, read on the forward strand.
AATAGAAAACGCGAAGGGATCGCGCAAATCATTAAAACTGAGTAAACATTGCCTCAACTTGTAAAGTACATTTTGAAACTCATTTGCATTTATAAAACAATATTTGCACAGAAACGTAAACCACAACGCCAATTCCAAGTACCAACCACAAAACACAGCGGGGGAGAACTTCCAGAGAATCAAATTAAAGGTATACACGGACAATACCCGATACGGGGTCGCAACAATTAGAATCCCACCTCACTCTACGTCCTTAAGTGTGCGCACCCCCCAGAAGGTAAGTTACGACCCAAAGGAGTAGATCATTAGAGCTTAACTACAAGTAATGTCTGCAAGCAAAAAGTAATAAGAATATCCACGGGTACATAGTACTAATAGTTCCACGGAGCGCAATAAGGCACCAACAAATTACACGGAGCACCAAGAGGTACCAACAAGCCAATAACCAATCCAATAGAAGCCTTCCAAAACATTTATCCAAACCTTTTTCCAAAACTCCGCACCAGAATACACAGGGGAAAACAATTCCCAAACTTTGACAATATCAAAACCACATCCAAACCAATCCATTGTTAATTCGCAAAAACACAGAGGTATAGAATGTTGAGCACAACATTTACCTGGATACGCTCACCACAATGAATCAACCAGCTAGGTCAACAGAAGCGTTCGCCAAGGAATTCGTCTCTAGAACACAAGTAGAAACACAATCAGACACTACCCAGATACTAGTGAATTAACCACCTAACCTTACCAATGGATTCCCCTTACCCTTCTACCTGATCCGGCACAAGAGAAGCAGCCTAACGGCTACAGGAAAACAAGAACGAGAATTAAGAGAAGTTGGGGAGCTTGAAGAAAGAGAGGAACATAGAGGCGATGAATTGAAGGAGATGCCGATCGTGATACTGATCGTTCAGTTAAATAGGAAGTAAATAGAATAATAAGGATAGTTTTAATAATTAATATCTGATTTAAAAGGAGAGAGAATCGATAATCAGTTTGTAAAATAATTTAATAGATGGATTAACAATTACCACAATAACACTAATTTGAAAACTGAGTAAATAAATAACGTTAAAACCATGGAAGGATCTAGATTCAAGAATTAGAGAAATAAATAGATATTATTTAGTTAAAGTAAAAATAAAAGAAGGGCTAACTGATCGTTAGTAAAGGATGAGAAGGATTATCTAAATTAAATAGATAATAAATAAATACATAGTAGCTGAATAAATAAGTTAGGAAAGGGAAAATATTTAGGAAGAGGTAAAATCCAATTCGTACTCTGGGACATAATAAATACAATAACAATAATAATAAAGCTAACCACAATACTCATTTATTAAAGGTTGTAAAATATGATTTAAACTAGCAAGGCTAGGAGGACATAGTAAAGTTATTTGAGATTAATATAAATATATAGCTTCTCTGGGCCTCTATTAACTCTATTAATACCATTCCCGACTATATGTTAATTTAATCCTATGCCAAAATTCCCGGGTATTTCATCTCATCCCCCTTAAAAGAAAGTTTCGCCCTTGAAGCTAAGCCTAAGTAATACACCAACCAATAGGCTGATTCTGAAAGTTGAATCCAACTGAACTTGACATAAGTCTTAAATTGTTACATGCTCGAAGAGCTGAGGGTACTTCTTTTTCATTTCCTCTTCGACCTCCCACGTTGCTTCCTCAGTTCCATGATTTGACCACAAAACCTTGACCATCCGAGTGGACTTCGATCGGGTCTCTCTAGTCTTAGTGTCCAATACCTTAATGGGGTACTCCTCGTACGATAGGTTCTGCTCCAACTCCAGCACCTCAGGTTGTAGAACGTGGGATGGGTCGGGCACATAACGCTTCAGCTGAGAGTCATGGAAACATTATGGACTCTCTCCAGCTCACCAGTTAGTGCCAACCTGTAGGCTACCTCTCCAATTCTTTCCAGGACCTCGTAGGGACCCACGAATTTGGGGCTCAATTTCCCCTTCTTCCCGAATCTGGTTACCCCTCTCACAGGAGACACCTTCAGGAAGCTATCTCCAACCTCGAATTCAACCGGTCTCCTCTTTAAGTCCGCATAGGACTTCTGCCTATCCTGGGATGCTTTCATTCGGCTCTGGATGATTCGAACCTGTTCCATCGTCTCTTCTATCAGCTGGGGTCCCAATATCACTGTCTCACTGATGTCGATCCAATATAAACGGGTTCTGCATTTCCTCCCATATAAAGCCTCGTAGGGAGCCATCTTAATGCTAGCATGGTAGCTGTTATTATATAAGAACTCCACCAGATGAAATTTGTCTACCCAAGTTCCCTGGATGTCCTCTAAGGTCTGGATAGTCCTCTGCGTCTGGACATTTGTCATCAGGTGAAAAGCAGTGCTCATCTTCAACATAGTACCCATGGCCTTCTGAAACTGCTGCCAGAAATGGGCTAAGAATCTTGAGTCTCTATCCGATACTATCGTCTGTGGCACGCCATGATATCTGACCACATACTTAATGTATGCATCCACTAGCTAACTCATAGACCAAGTGCTTTTCATAGGTATGAATCGAGCGGACTTGGTGAGTCGATCCACGATCACCCATATCTTGTTGACTCCACCCTTCGCCAGCAGTAGCCCAACCATAAAATCCATCGAAATAGAGTCCCACTTCCACTTGGGTACCTCCAAAGGCTGCACCAATCCTCCCATTATCTTGTGCTCGAACTTCACCTTCTGGCAGGTGAGGCATCTAGCCACGAACTCTGCTACCTCCCACTTCATCCTCGGCCACCAAAAAAACTTCTTCAGGTCCTCATATAGCTTATCTCCGCCTCGGTGGACTGAATAAGGAGTATTATGAGCCTCCTTCATCAGTCTCTCTTTCACATCCGCACAACCCTGAGGAACGCACCAACGGCCTCTGAATCTAAGACTGCCATCATCGTGGATTTCGAACCCTTCTGCCTTACCCTCCTTCAGCTTCTCTCTGATCCGCTCCAACTTAACATTGCCAGGCTGCCCCTTGAGTATCTCTTCATAAATGTCAGAGGAGATACTCATCTGGAACAATCTCACCTCTCGCTCAACGCCTCCAGACTCCATCACCTCCAAGTCCAATCTCTAGAAGTCACGAACCAATTCGTCCGGAAGGACCCACAAGGAGTTCAGAGAGTGACTCCTCTTCATGCTTAATGCATTTGCCACCAAGTTGGACTTCCCTTCGTGATACAAAATCTCCAAGTCATAATCCTTAATCACCTCCAACCACCTCCTCTGCCTCATATTCAATTCCTTTTGGGTGAAAATGTACTTGAGGCTTTTGTGGTCGGTGAAGATCTTGCACGAGACACCATAGAGGTAGTGTCTCCAGATCTTGAGTGCAAAAACCACGGCTGCCAACTCTAAGTCATGGGTTGGATATCTGGTCTCATATTCTTTCAACTGCCTCGACGCGTAAGCGATGACTTTCCCCTTCTGCATTAGGACACCTCCCAGGCCATACTTGGAAGCGTCGTTGAATACTTCGAACCCATCTGTCCCTGAAGGCGAAGTCAAAACTTGAGCGGTGGTCAATCTCTCTTTCAGCATCTGGAATGCCTTCTCGCAGTCGTCATCCCACTGGAATTTGATCACCTTCTTCATAAGGTTGATGAGAGGTCTTGCTATTTTGGAGAAGTCCTTCACAAACGTCTGTAATACCCTGCCAAGCCCAGAATGCTTCGCACTTCAGTAAAATTATTGGGCCTTGGCCACTCCTTTACAACTTGAATCTTCGACGGTTCTACTGAAATGCCTTCCCTGGTGATGACGTGGCCCAGGAATGCCACTCGGTCTAACCAGAATTCACACTTGGACAGCTTCACGTACAACTGCTACTCCCTCAATGTTTGCAATACTAATCTCAAGTGCTCCCATGCTCCCACTCGTCCTTGGAATATATGAGGATGTCATCTATGAAAACCACCATGAATCGATCCAAGTAAGGGTGGAAGATGTGGCTCATGAGGTCCATAAATACAGCTGGGGCATTGGTAAGTTCAAAGGGCATCACTAAGAATTCAAAGTGCCCATATCTGGTCCTGAAAGCTGTCTTCGAGATATCTCTCTCTGCCACTCTGAGTTGATGGTAACCTGACCTCAAATCGACCTTCGAGAAGACTTCTGCCCCCTGCAGCTGGTCAAAAAGATCATTTATCCTCGGCAAGGGATATCTGTTCTTCACTGTGATCTGGTTCAACTCCCTGTAGTTGGTGCATAGCCTCATACTCCCGTCCTTCTTCTTCACAAACAAGACCGGGGCTCCCCAAGGCGATACACTCGGGCGAATGTATCCCTTATCCAAAAGATCCTCCAACTGGGTCTTCAATTCCTTCAACTCCGAGGGTGCCATTAGGTAAGGGGCCTTCGAAATCGGCGCTGACCCTGGCACAAGATCGATGTTGAATTCCACTTCTCGGTCTGGCGGCATACCCGGAATCTTGTCTGGGAACACATCTGGGAATCCTCTTACTACACGGATCTCCTTCTTCTCGTCTGGCTCCTGGCTCAGGTCTTGGACATAGCAGAGGTATGCTTGCTGTCCTTTCTTTACTTAGGAGAGAATTTTCATTGCTAAGACAATCTTCACTCCGGGCTTCTCCTCCTCATTTCTAAATGAGACTCTCCCCGTGCCGACGGTCCTCTGAGAATGATCTTCTACTCACCACAGTCTATCCTCCCTTTGTATTTGCTCAGCCAATTCATCCCCAGGATTATGTCGAAGTCGGTCAAGGCAAATAGGATCAAGTCCACTACAAAGTTTTCCCCTTTAATGTCTATACCCACGTCTTTCATTACATTCTTACAAGTGATTACCCGTCCCGATGGTATTGATACAGCTATAGGAGAAGTCACAAGTCTCTATCCCTAATTTCCCAACTAGGCTATCAGATATAAAAGAATAAGTAGCCCTAGTATCAAAAAGAATACGAGCAGGACTACCAAGGACAGTGAAGGTACCTGCCAGCACGTCTGCCTTGGCCTCAGCTTCGGCCCGACTCATCACATTGATCTTCCCTGGGGCTCACTGCTGGTTGCCTCGGTACTCCCCTTGGCCTCTATTTCCACCATTGCTGCCCTCTCCACTACTAAGCTGGGGAGCGTCCCCGCGCTGATTCTGATTCGGGCCTCTGCCCTGCTGGTCGGTTGTCTGAAAGAGCGGTCGCTGTTGTAACCTCTCTGCTGACTGCCTTCCTCCGGGCTCTGGAAATACCCAAATAGTCGGTGCCCCCGCCTTCCACAGCGGAAACAGGTGACCAATAGTTCCCCTCGCAATCCTTCCCTAGGTGATCTTTGCTGCACCTCTTACATTAAAAGTGCCCTCTCCTGCCTGAGCTCTCCCCTCTAAGACTGGTGCTGGGACTGGTCACCTCGCCTCTGATCACCTCTCTGGTCTCCCCCATATCTCGGCCTCCCATCTCTGCGGTCCGAGTGAGGCTTCCACCTCTTCTCCTACTGACGTCTGTGGGACTGGTCCTCTCATCCCCTGCGCTCATCTCCTCCCTCCATCTCCCTCTTCTTGTCGGCCAGGACCTCTTTCCTCTTCTGCTGCACCCTGTACAGGTTAGCAGCCTTCCCGTACGCATCTTGGAGCGTCGGGATTGTCACACGCTGAGGGCCTCTTGTAGACTCCAGTTCAGCCCCTCCCACAACCTCTGCACCTTCGACGCCTCATCGAGACCATCGTAGGCGCAAGCCTGGCCAGCTTCCAGAAACTTCGAATGGTACTACTCCTGACGCTCAAAGATAGCTGCTTGAGTTCTAAGAACTCCAAGTACTTCTGCATCCTGACATGCTCCAGATATGTAAACCCCAACCGTTAATCTCGTCATTACCTCTTAGCTGTTACTAATTACTCCTACTCACGCAGCGGAACTCTAATTACAAGGGGGTGAAACAACGCCGTTAGCCACCCATGTGGCTAACCAGGCCTTTCTTACATACCGTAACGGTCTGATGAACTGGAACAACCGAGTACTTCATACAAATACATTACTCAATTCATATCTCTACTATACCGAGTCTTCAATATACGGATGCCGATAACATACTCGGACTTACACCTCATTCAAACGCATAAGTAATTACAATCTAACTACCCATGCTCACAGCAGTCCCCGTCCTACTCTCTCGAACGGTGGTCAGCTTCAAGTACCTGCACACTAAAAACGTTCCCCCTAGGGGGTCAGCTTTCGCTGCGCATGAAATTCGCATATACCGCGTGCTAACCGCGGTACGCCGACTACTTTGGGTCGGATATACATGGAATTCATTTTAATCAAACAACATGCATCATGGCAATACAATATATATGTATATCACACAAGGAATCTACATCCAATCACGGAACACGATTCCTAACTAACATAACAATGTTGTTAGTGGTAACTGGTTACTCTTAGGCATTGAGGGTTATTCCTCACTATGCCTTGTTTACTTATTCAATACCTCACCCGCTCTCTCGGGTTTCTTATTCGTATACACACCCATTCTCTTGGGCTACTCATTCTTATACTTACCCATTCTCTCGGGTTACTCGTACATATACTCACCCCTTTCTCTCGGGTTATTTATACTCATTATCTCACCCACACTCTTGGGTTATTCATACTCAAGCTCTTGTAGATTCTCGAGACACTACAGGTCTCCTACGACACGCTTGTTACTCTTATACATACTTAAGCCAAAACTCATGGCTTTCTAGCATAGTCTTACTTCCCCGGTTTCGACCCTACTCTGGGTCTAGCATGGTGGGAAGGTTCAACTAGCTCACGGAACTCTCTTAGTTCCTATCTCTTTTACTTAGGTCCGACTACTCTCGGACTACTCTCATTCCCATACACTCCTCTCTCGGAGTTATAATAATAATATCATATATATTAGTTTAGAAGCATCATTCTCGATGTTTCTGATGACTTTGGGAACTCTCCTTAAATTCGGGTAAGCTTAGGTTTAAGGGTTACCCTCACAATCATATGCTTATACATTCGGATATTTTCTTATACCGGGTAAAATCCTCATATAAGAGGTCGACCGTATCTCAAGGGAGTCACATAGTCCCTTAGGTCTTTTACCTTTCTTATATGTTTACATTATTGGATTAACTTCAATCCTCTCGATGGAGGTTCATTTATCTCTCCACTCATATTTATTTCGTGGATTGTTTCAGTAAGGTTTTCTAACCGCTATCGGGTATTTACTCAACCCGTACATCTCCTCACGTTCTAGGGAGTTCATATGTTTGCGTTATCGTTATACTTTAATCGATAGCTTGTGTGTGTTTGCATATTTTCGTTATCATACGCATCGTTCCGTTCTACGGATCTCTAGCCGAACGTTACTCACTATGAGTCGGTCTTTACACTATGTTAGACCACACCGGCATACAAGTATGTTAGTTCATTCAACATACAACAAGACATTCATAATCAAACAAGGGATTATTTTCATGCTTTAGTCTTGATTAAGCCGGCACACAAACACACAAATCAGAGTAACTCGGTTAGCATACGGGGCATGAGAAAATCATACCTTTCACCGGGGTTTTTACTTTTACCGTGGCATCTCACCATGCTCGGGTCACGCACGACTCTGATAATGTTTCAAACATTATTATTAATACTAAGATCATACGGAACATAATTAAATGTTATTCCCGTAGTTACCCCGTTATCCCGTTATCTTGGTTTCACTCTTGTTCATTTGAGTTCTCACTTCTCAAACACTTCTAACACTTTCTTACACTTCCTAGGGCCTTTACATGTCACCAAACAAGGCCTTAACAACTTATAACATCATTAACATTCAAACCCCCATCATTTAAACCCTTTAAAACACTCTCTGTAGGTTTCTGGGGGTGGTCCGGGACTTGGTCCATACCCTAAGTCCCGGACCAACTCATTAAATAACTCTCGGGTGAAAAACAACACCTGGTCCGGGACCTTGTCCTGGGGTATAGTCCCGGACCAAAGCAGGGGGTGTGTTCTCGGCATAGAAATAGGGGGTGGTCCGGGTCCTTGTCCATGGACTAGGTCCCGGACCCTGCTACAACCTGAAACAGACATTATTTTTCACCCCCATTTCAACCCTTAATCCACACTCAATCTTTCCCTAATCTTTCCACAAGATTTCTACATGTTTAATCACCTTAATCATGCTCTAAACCCCTTCAAATCATGGGTTAAACCCTTACTCAAATTCTTGCCCAAAATCACAATTTTGCATTCTCCTTTAGCACTAATGCACACTTGTGCATTCTCAAACTTCTCTTGGCACTTGCATCTTGTTTTCTCTTAATTTGACCAACCCAAACTTCCAAGATAATGCACACCTCATTCCAAGTTCCAAAACTCACTCTTAAAGCCTTAAATCTCCTTTGTTTTCTAATACTCTTGTAACAGATTTTGGTGTTGCCTCCCCCCATTCAATACTTCATTCATTAATGCCATTACCAGCACCCAAATGACATGATCCTCACTGCTAACACATTCTTCTTCTTGGTTTGGTTTTCAAACCATTAATCACTCACCTAACACTTCTTAAACCAACTAGTTTCTTCCTTATAATGGAACACCCAAGTTCATAATCTCCAAGGAAATTTTGACAGCACTTGCCTACTTCTCAAGCATATTCACCACACATAAAACAGCTCATAAACACTTCTTCATTCCTGTTTAATGATACACAACAACTACAATACACCAAATTTCCCTCTTGTTTACATATATACACTAACTTGGCTTCTAGGTTTGTTTACACACTTAAACCTCATTAAAACACTCCCTTTCAACTAACATCATTGTAGTATCATAACTACACCCATTCAAGAGCATTAATTCAACTCTAAAATCAGTTTCACAAGCCAAATAAATCTAACACAAGGTAAGCTCTTTACCTCATTTGTTTTCGGTTTTCACCTCTCTTCTTCCTCTTTGTCTTGTTCCCTCTTTCTCTCCTCGGTTTCACAACACACAAGGGGTCAAGATTGCCATCTACAATCATATCCCCATACACATATATTGAGCTTATTAATTAAATTTTTCCCACACAAAAACTAGTACTTCAAGAACTAGTTTTTAGGCTCTAGCTTAGATATTACCTTAGAAAGTCCAAGAGGTTAGCTTGGCAATCAATTGAAGGAGTTTCCAACAGCCCACAAGAGCAAGGTGCCATCGGCTGAAATGGGGAAAATTTTCAACGTGGAGGATTTTTCCCAAAATGTAAGAACAAGCTTGAAATGGTCCAAACACTTACTTATTAATACCTTAAGGCATTAAGGAAGGGAAGAAGGGTTGAAACCAACTCTTCAAACTTCAAAAGCTCCAACGTCAATGGAGATGAAGGTGGAGGAATCAAGACTTTGCTGGGTGGAAATCGAAGCTCTCGCCGATACGAATCTAGCGGTATAATTTTTGTGTGATTTGGTGGAGAAATGAGTGAATGAGAGGAGGAAGAAGATGGCTGTTGCTTGCTCTTTGAAATCGCCATTTACAGAGGCAAGGAAGGAGGAGCTCGATTTGGAAGGAGGGAGATCGTGAGTGAGGAGAAAAGAAGAGGTGAGAGAGTAAGTAAATTACTTTTTACTATTCCCCTTTATTACTTTCACTTTTCTTTTCTTCCTTTATTTCCTAACTAATTAACAGAGAGGGGGGAGGCTTCTTATTAATAAAACCGGCCCCACTAATTAGTAAGCTGGAGCGTTTTTTTCGTTTTCTTACAGAAACGTTCGTTATTTTACCCGGTTTGGCACTATTCACTAACCGGGCCCGTTTTTCGGATTTTTCTCGTTTCTTTATTTTTAATGGTTATTAAGCTTCCATTAATACTTAATTATAGTTATTTAATTAACTATAATTTTTACGGGTCCGTTTGACCACTTAAAGTCACGTTTTCGGGTTTCCTCGAAAAACGTGCTTTAAACTCCGTTAGCGTTTTAATCCATTATTTGGATCCGTTTTCTTCGGGAATCATTCCCGTATACTTATTAGGCCTAACTAAGCCCTAGGAATCCATCTCGGACCCTCTCGAGATCATATATCTCCTATACGTTTAACGCGCATTTTAGCGTTTTTCGCTTTTCAAGCGTTTTCTCTTTTCTTTTGGTTTTATTTTTTTACCAATACTCTTTAGGCACCATTAGGCCCTTAATATATTAGAGTAATTTAATCACCATTATTAGTCCGGGGTATTAAAATCTACCCCCCTTAGGAACTTTGTCCTCAAAGTTGGTGATCTAAATGGTTACTTATGGCACTCTATGCCAAGGTTATAATACATGTACCTTACAGACTCCACAAGTCAGTCACATTACATACTACACATACACACACAAATCACAGCATGTATAGCAATCAAAAATACTCTTTTACTCTCTCCATGGATCGGTCCGAAGACAAGAAGGCACTACAGTCCTCGAATCCATATTGAGTGATATACTACTGATCCCTCAGGTACCGGTCACGTTGAACACTTACTCTTTCTGGTTCACGGCCGTTTCATGACAAATGGGCACTTACTCTCTCTGGCCCACGGTCCCTTCGGTTCTGATCAAAACGTTACACATATACATAACCTCAGGCACTCTGGTTGACTCACTCAACACAGGAACATCTCAGGGTACTCTCCCCGTCCCGCTGCCTTTGGAAAAATCACACACTGACACCGCCCCAACCGGTCACTTAGGACCGCCGCACGTACGGTGCAATGGTTTCAAAACTAATACACGCCCACCGTTCTACCGGTCATCAAGACTTAAGGCTCAGCCATCGGCGGGTGATAGCGGTTTCAAAACCAGTTTCATTTCCATCTTCATACTTGAAGGAAATTCTTTTTCAAAATCTGTTTGAAAATTCTTTTTAAAACATCACACAACTCCAAATCAGATTTATGGTAGCTGTATCTTTCTTAGCGTGATTACTTGTGACCACTATAGGGAGCTTCAAGAATCATCCAACCCTGATGTGATCAGCATCAGTGTTGAACTATCCTTACACCCCAATTTGTGTTCGGTTTCCCTTGATCGCTAGCAGATCAAGTTCCACCTCCCACGTCAGTTTCAAACAATCAGATAGTCAAACATTTTCGTTTTCTATCTTTTACTCTTTCTAGTCGTATTCATAAAACAATCTGTTTCAATTAATCTCTAGTTCCTAGTACTTAGGTCATTTGTCATTCTCATTGCTTCACTACTTTACCTAGGTATTCCATACTTATGGCTTCATTTACTCAAATTGTTGCTCAATTTAAAACACATAACATACAACTCCAAAGGATGGAACTCACTCCATCTATCATTCTCAAATAAAATCACCTAGGGAACTCACTCCCTCTTAGGTTACACATCGGTTTCATGCCGATTCATACTCATCATATCTCATGTCTAATCTCACTAGACATATACTATAGGGATTCTCATTCCCTAGGAGTCTCTCTACTCCTCTTTTCATAAATATTACATTCTCATTACTTGCATCTCTCATGCACAATACTCATACTTACGCGATGAATGGGTAGGCATGTTTATGTAACATGAGTTCCAATCATCAAAACAATTTCTTTTTGTGCTATGCACATAGTAGTTTACGCACCAATACGTAAAACATACTCTAAGCGGTTTCTCGCCCTACCCCCCTTAAAAGGGGTTACGCCCGCGTAACCAACCATATGTTATCACTGAACATTGGTTTACTGATTCAAGTATTATGAAGTGTTTTGACTTCAATGAGGTTAAATAACTCATAACCGGGTTCGGTTCTAGCCTATAAGGCTTCAAGGGGTTTATGATATAGATATACTTAACCCTGAATCACGGTCCACAAGCTTCTGCTGCGTGACCTGATAACTAGAGCTTAATTCGCTCTTTGGTATTCTCAATGTATATCAATCGTCGCTTGGTATCTCTTACCGTATGCGAATTCGATGAGTTATAGATTTTCTCTCCAACTCTCTGGAAATCTATTTGTATAACTCTGTATACCTTCGTGGTTATTCACTTATTTTTCCCGACTTGTTGTCGGTTGAGGTCAAGCTACTACTTAGCATGTAGTGCTTCCTCGTTTTATAGTGGCTCATGGATTATGTTTGTTTCTTGGTTGTGTACCAGAGTTCTTCATTCATACTACTCTGCATTTTTCCACATATCGATCCTGGGTCCTGTGGGTTACTGCCCACGTTCTTTGTGCATCTTTGGCCAATGGCCGCACGGTTATCTTTAGATTCTCACTCAACAGGCTTCGTTGACATTTCTCAATTCCTGACTCTCCCACTCGATCATTACCGCACAAGTGCAATACCAAAACACTCAGTCATACAGAGTGCAGAAGCGTAAACCCTTGACAGTAAATCTCTCATGGGATAGGAATGATCATGTCTCCTTTACCACATTTCTTCATCAGCTTCATATCATGAACTGGCTATACTCTTACAATGGTTGCTTGCTGCGTACCATATTCTTTCTCATTTCTATGGCATCCGCTACTACTTTAGCTTCCGCCCGGGTGTTCTCGCCATTTACACGATGGCTTGCCATTCACTTGGCTCAACAACATACGCTATTCTTAAGATCTCTCTGCGCACTTGCGCGCTGCTTACTCCGCAGTTCATACTGTACACATACAGTGTTCACTACTCATCCGATTACTCTATCGGTTTCCTTTGTATTGCCATCAAGGTTCCTCTTTACACACTACTATAGTTCATATGCTCCTTGGCAATATACACATGCTCAAGTTTTACTACACCGAACTAGCGGTTTCACATTCATACTAGGTGGTAGCCTTTCTCTGGAGGATTCACGCAAATGCCGCTCCATAGGCCCCGTAATCACAAGTGGTATCCCCACTCTAAGGTAGTGGTTCATTCACCACTGTTCTTCTTATGCTTTTGTGCATAGGTTTACAACGTTTAGATCTACAAGTTGTAGTAGTTACCGGCTTACAAGCCACCTGCCCGAGCCGTGCTCCATGCGGGCTGTTTATATAGATTTTTGCTTCTCCGTATACCATTAAATGGTTTGGAGGTATTACTGGGTTTTCGATAAGGTTGTCTCAACACTCTTCCATACATGGAAGGCCCTTAAGTAACTTGATATTTGTTGATGCCCTGGCAATCTAGGGTATCCCGTGTACCGTGGGATCCCTTCGGGTTCTACCCGAGTGTTTGCTTAAACACTTGTGTTCTCAACACGATATTTCGTTCAACTACTGTTGACTCCGGCACCCTTCTCGGATTGCTCCTGGGTGTTACTGAGTAATGCCATTACATCTGGCTTGTACTCATGGTTACGTTCAGTTGTGACTTTGCCTTGCGGCTATGTCTAATTCAAACTATCCCGTTTAGGGTTGTAATGTCTCCCGTTATTGGGTAGAGTATTAATACTTTTCCTTTACCTACTTAATTAGGTCGTTATTCTCTTAGTGAGATATACTGTGGGAATTCTATCCCGTTTATCAAACATTGATATGATCAATTAAGGCATTCATCTTATTGCTTACACTGGTATATATTCCAGTTATTAAGTATTTCCGGAGACATATCCAATGTCTGTCTTAATACTCTGTGCTTCTCGCACTTCTTAACGTTATGTTCTTAGCTCCATCATCCTACTGGATTCTAGACTCCTTTATCTTGGTAAGCGTCCTTATGTTCTTCGATCATTCAAGGTGTCCAACTGTCTTGGTTTGGATTGGCTCTTTCGTCCGTAGTATGGAGTGGGCTACTTCCCGTGTACCGTACTCTACTAGTATACATACATGGAGTATCTTGTTGATACGTTACCACTTACCCAACTAACTCATAATTGGTCTGTCAGGCCCGCAAGCTCCTTTGGAGTGCGGTCGTTCCATGTCTCCTTTGTGTACACTTGTAGTGTCGGTCACGCCTAAGTGAAGTATTCTGTTGCCAACTCCTCTTGTATCGTCCTATGATGATTTACCATGGCTCTCTGGTTTGGTTTAAAAACTCGGGGGTTTTTAGAAAATTTATGTTTGAAAGAAAATTCGAGTTTTAAAAGCAAGCTCCTCATGACATTTCAATGCCAGCTGATTCTTACCCAGTCCAGCTTCTTGCTGGCCGGTATGTTCTTTATACAGTGGTCAGGCCTTTAGGCCTTTCCAAGGTTTCATTTCAGAATTTTTAAGGTTGAGTTGCTATATTGGCTTCATTCGCCATCCTGGTACTTTGCTAAGTACTTGTCGCTTGCCAAAGCTCCTCTTAATAGTCCGTTTTACTGCACTTGCCGTGGCAAGTGCGCAGTACAGGCGGTTTTTTAGGTTAACTCATACCGGTCACGGTATTGTTCACATTGTATCTGGTAGCCTTGACGGCTCTTCCTTAATCCTTTAATTGGATAACTGCTCCTTAGAGCAGCTTCTCATTCCTCCTGACATGACTGTCATTCATTTAGGTGCTCCTCCACTCTCGGAGTTCCTTAATTACTTTAATTCTATGCTTTACCTCGTTGCTCGTTCCCACGTCTTTACTGTGGTTACCGAGGTTTAACTCACGTAGGCACTACTTTGTAGTCCTATTCGGGTATATCCCGTAGTTATGCTCGAAGCTGTCTAAGCTATATCAGTGAAGTATTGAAACTCTTCGGGTGTGGCAGGGTGGGTGTACCTACTCTCAACTAGTTCTCAGTCGGTTAGTATACCATTAGTGGTATTACATATCATGGCGGTCCGTAGACATGTGTCCCGGTTCTCGTTATTTCTCATGGTCCGCCTTGTTGCACGGTTGGTGCTTTCTTCTTGCTGCTGCTCGGCCAGCTAGGTTCTCGCGACTGCTAAGCATGTCGCCCCAAGTTGCCACAGATTTCGGTCTCCTTGGATTAGGATTTCTCGACCTTCGTCATTGCATGCAGTTTTGTCATTTCAGCGGGATCCGTCTCCGGGATTTCCGGTTCTCGGGATTTACCGCATGACAGGTTCTAGTTCATATTGAAATATTAAATAACTGCCAGATTGGGTTTCCCCGTCTCTCTGGCGTTCTTTCCCAAGCTTTTAATGCGGGGGTTGTGGAGGCGGGTCTGGTATTGTAGGTATCCAGAACATACTGGAAGTTCCTATCTAGCGCATTCTCACGCTACCACTCAACCCATAGCCCTAAGTCTCTAATTTCCTAACTCGGTATTCCTAAGCTCGGTATTTCCAGTCATCAGAGCGATACTTCGCTCTGATACCATTTTTGTAACACCCCAACCGTTAATCTCGTCATTACCTCTTAGCTGTTACTAATTACTCCTACTCACGCAGCGGAACTCTAATTACAACGAGGGGTGAAACAACGCCGTTAGCCACCCATGTGGCTAACCAGGCCTTTCTTACATACCGTAACGGTCTGATGAACTGGAACAACGAGTACTTCATACAAATACATTACTCAATTCATCTCTACTATACGAGTCTTCAATATACGATGCCGATACATACTCGACTTACACCTCATTCAAAAGATAAATTACAATCTAACTACCCATGCTCACAGCAGTCCCCGTCCTACTCTCTCGAACGGTGGTCAGCTTCAAGTACCTGCACACTAAAAACGTTCCCCCTAGGGGGTCAGCTTTCGCTGCGCATGAAATTCGCATATACCGCGTGCTAACCGCGGTACGCCGACTACTTTGGGTCGATATACATGGAATTCATTTTAATCAAACAACATGCATCATGGCAATACAATATATATGTATCACACAAGGAATCTACATCCAATCACGGAACACGATTCCTAACTAACATAACAATGTTGTTAGTGTAACTGGTTACTCTTAGGCATTGAGGGTTATTCCTCACTATGCCTTGTTTACTTATTCAATACCTCACCCTCTCTCTCGGGTTTATATCGTATACACACCCATTCTCTTGGGCTACTCTTTTATACTTACCCATTCTCTCGGTTACTCGTACATATACTCACCCTTTTCTCTCGGGTTATTTATACTCATTATCTCACCCCACTCTTGGGTTATTCATACTCAAGCTCTGTAGATTCTCGAGACACTACAGGTCTCCTACGACACGCTTGTTACTCTTTACATACTTAAGCCAAACTCATGGCTTTCAGCATAGTCTTACTTCCCCGGTTTCGACCCTACTCTGGGTCTAGCATGGTGGGAAGGTTCAACTAGCTCACGGAACTCTCTCTTAGTTCCTATCTCTTTTACTTAGGTCCGACTACTCTCGGACTACTCTCATTCCCATACACTCCTCTCTCGGAGTTATAATAATAATATCATATATATTAGTTTAGAAGCATCATTCTCGATGTTTCTGATGACTTTGGGAACTCTCCTTAAATTCGGGTAAGCTTAGGTTTAAGGGTTAACCCTCACAATCATATGCTATACATTCGGATTTTTCTTATACCGGGTAAAATCCTCATATAAAGAGGTCGACCGTATCTCAAGGGAGTCACATAGTCCCTTAGGTCTCTTTACCTTTCTTATATGTTTACATTATTGGATTAACTTCAATCCTCTCGATGGAGGTTCATTTATCTCTCCACTCATATTTATTTCGTGGATTGTTTCAGTAAGGTTTTCTAACCGCTATCGGGTATTTACTCAACCCGTACATCTCCTCACGTTCTAGGGAGTTCATATGTTTGCGTTATCGTTATACTTTAATCGATAGCTTGTGTGTGTTTGCATATTTTCGTTATCATACGCATCGTTCCGTTCTACGGATCTCTAGCCGAACGTTACTCACTATGAGTCGGTCTTTACACTATGTTAGACCACACCGGCATACAAGTATGTTAGTTCATTCAACATACAACAAGACATTCATAATCAAACAGGGATTATTTTCATGCTTAGTCTTGATTAAGCGGCACACAAACACACAAATCAGAGTAACTCGGTTAGCATACGGGCATGAGAAAATCATACCTTTCACCGGGGTTTTTACTTTTACCGTGGCATCTCACCATGCTCGGGTCACGCACGACTCTCTGATAATGTTTCAAACATTATTATTAATACTAAGATCATACGGAACATAATTAAATGTTATTCCCGTAGTTACCCCGTTATCCCGTTATCTTGGTTTCACTCTTGTTCATTTGAGTTCTCACTTTCTCAAACACTTCTAACACTTTCTTACACTTCCTAGGGCCTTTACATGTCACCAAACAAGGCCTAACAACTTATAACATCATTAACATTCAAACCCCCATCATTTAAACCCTTTAAAACACTCTCTGTAGGTTTCTGGGGGTGGTCCGGGACTTGGTCCATACCCTAAGTCCCGGACAACTCATTAATAACTCTGGGTGAAAAACAACACCTGGTCCGGGACCTTGTCCTGGGGTATAGTCCCGGACCAAAGCAGGGGGTGTGTTCTCGGCAGAAATAGGGGGTGGTCCGGGTCCTTGTCCATGGACTAGGTCCCGGACCCTGCTACAACCTGAAACAGACATTATTTTTCACCCCCATTTCAACCCTTAATCCACACTCAATCTTTCCCTAATCTTTCCACAAGATTTCTACATGTTTAATCACCATTAATCATGCTCTAAACCCCTTCAAATCATGGGTTAAACCCTTACTCAAATTCTTGCCCAAAATCACAATTTTGCATTCTCCTTTAGCACTAATGCACACTTGTGCATTCTCAAACTTCTCTTGGCACTTGCATCTTGTTTTTCTCTTAATTTGACCAACCCAAACTTCCAAGATAATGCACACCTCATTCCAAGTTCCAAAACTCACTCTTAAAAAGCCTTAATCTCCTTTGTTTTCTAATACTCTTGTAACAGATTTTGGTGTTGCCCCCCCCATTCAATACTTCATTCATTAATGCCATTACCAGCACCCAAATGACATGATCCTCACTGCTAACACATTCTTCTTCTTGGTTTGGTTTTCAAACCATTAATCACTCACCTAACACTTCTTAAACCAACTAGTTTCTTCCTTATAATGGAACACCCAAGTTCATAATCTCCAAGGAAATTTTGACAGCACTTGCCTACTTCTCAAGCATATTCACCACACATAAACAGCTCATAAACACTTCTTCATTCCTGTTTAATGATACACAACAACTACAATACACCAAATTTCCCTTTGTTTACATATATACACTAACTTGGCTTCTAGGTTTGTTTACACACTTAAACCTCATTAAAACACTCCCTTTCAACTAACATCATTGTAGTATCAAAACTACACCCATTCAAGAGCATTAATTCACTCTAAAATCAGTTTCACAAGCCAATAAATCTAACACAAGGTAAGCTCTTTACCTCATTTGTTTTCGGTTTTCACCTCTCTTCTTCTCTTTGTCTTGTTCCCTCTTTCTCTCCTCGGTTTCACAACACACAGGGGTCAAGATTGCCATCTACAATCATATCCCCATACACATATATTGAGCTTATTAATTAAATTTTTCCCACACAAAAACTAGTACTTCAAGAACTAGTTTTTAGGCTCTAGCTTAGATATTACCTTAGAAAGTCCAAGAGGTTAGCTTGGCAATCAATTGAAGGAGTTTCCAACAGCCCACAAGAGCAAGGTGCCATCGGCTGAAATGGGGAAAATTTTCAACGTGGAGGATTTTTCCCAAAATGTAAGAACAAGCTTGAAATGGTCCAAACACTTACTTATTAATACCTTAAGGCATTAAGGAAGGAAGAAGGGTTGAAACCAACTCTTCAAACTTCAAAAGCTCCAACGTCAATGGAGATGAAGGTGGAGGAATCAAGACTTTGCTGGGTGGAAATCGAAGCTCTCGCCGATACGAATCTAGCGGTATAATTTTTGTGTGATTTGGTGGAGAAATGAGTGAATGAGAGGAGGAAGAAGATGGCTGTTGCTTGCTCTTTGAAATCGCCATTTACAGAGGCAAGGAAGGAGGAGCTCGATTTGGAAGGAGGGAGATCGTGAGTGAGGAGAAAAGAAGAGGTGAGAGAGTAAGTAAATTACTTTTTACTATTCCCCTTTATTACTTTCACTTTTCTTTTCTTCCTTTATTTCCTAACTAATTAACAAGAGGGGGGAGGCTTCTTATTTAATAAAACCGGCCCCCACTATATTAGTAAGCTGGAGCGTTTTTTCGTTTTCTTACAGAAACGTTCGTTATTTTACCCGGTTTGGCACTATTCACTAACCGGGCCCGTTTTTCGGATTTTTCTCGTTTCTTTATTTTTAATGGTTATTAAGCTTCCATTAATACTTAATTATAGTTATTTAATTAACTATAATTTTTACGGGTCCGTTTGACCACTTAAAGTCACGTTTTCGGGTTTCCTCGAAAACGTGCTTTAAACTCCGTTAGCGTTTTAATCCATTATTTGGATCCGTTTTCTTTCTTCGGGAATCATTCCCGTACACTTAAGGCCTAACTAAGCCTTAGGAATCCATCTCGGACCCTCTCGAGATCATATATCTCTTATACTCATTTAATTAACGCGCATTTTAGCGTTTTTTCGCTTTTCAAGCGTTTTCTCTTTCTTTTGGTTTTATTCTTTTTACCAATAACACTCTTTAGGCACCATTAGGCCCTTAATAATTTTATTAGAGTAATTTAATCCCCATTTTTTAGATCCGGGGGTATTAACCGCCCTTATGAAATGACCCTGGGGGCAATTCCTATGTGGATCTCTCCTCTTGGCCTTCACGATCGGTATATTTATCGAGCGGAGGTATGTGACTTGGCACTTGCCGCACCCCCATAGAAAGTAGAGTAGAAAACTACTATCGAAGTGTACCTTGTCGCGATCGCCAACCCCATTTCCGTGTGCATCCATTCTGTGGAGGTGCTGGCTCTCCTGAATTCCAATGAAGCGCTCTTAACATGCCGTTGTACGGTCCTTCGTTAAAAATGGCCTTGTATAGTCCATTCGCCAGTGCTTGATTCTTCATGTGATTGTACAATGCTACACGGACATCTTTCCACCTCTCTTCATTTGAATATAGGTAGTCAGCAATGACCCTGAAACCACAATTCCCATCTCCACGAACATCAATATACCCAGTCATATATTGATATAGGTTGGGGTTTAAATCCTAGTAGTATGGGAAGTTGTCAGGGGCTGGAATCGACTCGGATTTGATGATCCTCTATTCGTGATCTTCTATTTGATGGCGCTCCTTCTGACTGGCCTGCCCTTGGTCGGTTACGCTCCCAAGACGAAGGTTCCCGTCGGTTTGGTCTTGAGGGCCCGGTAGGTCTGCCAATCCCCCCACCTGTTCCAATGGCTCTCCTAATTGGCACACCATATCTGGGTGAAGGAAGTTTTGGATTTGACTGTAACATTTCTCCATCAGAGTAGGACATCTGACTGTGCTACCTCAGAAGCTAGGTCTCGCCATCTATTCTGTTCTTCCTCCATGTAGGATACCATATCAATTGTCGATTCATGTTTCTCCCAGCTTAGGGTATACCAGAAACGATGTATATCCCTCTCGAGCATAGTATACCACTATCCAGCATGTAGTTTAATTTACAAGTGCAAGGTAATCCATGAGAGGTTACCTTGTCACATCCACAGATTGAGCTGTCCATTTGCACATAATTCGCCTTTCCAAGCTCCTTGACTAGCTCATCTAAGCAAGGGTACTAACCTTCCCGATCAGGTCAGCGATTGGAACCCTCATGTGCTCTCTTCTGTGTTTTGTCCTGGCTGCCTCAAAATCCTTTTTTAACTCCTGATGCTTGTATTCACATGATCGTTAATCTTTGGAAAGTTTACATCCAAAGTGTGTCTAGCACTCCTTAATCTCGCCTTTAGAGAAGAATGTGCGCTCTCCACCCTATCACATGTTTAAGTAAGTTTTTTAGATCTATAACAATCACTGTATTATCTTAAACATTACAAGATTAACAATTTTACCTATTTGTCGATGTGTTGCCGAAGTGCAACACATTCTTGACCCAGCCTCCACAAATTTTTCCTTGTATTTCTCCCAGACTGATGCAACATACATAATGAACATGGGTAGCTTTGGTATGTATTCTTGAAATATGCGTACCTCTCGTTGTAGTCCTGCTCTGTGCTCGAGTAGACAACCGAAGTCCACATTCGGACTACAGCCGTCGTCCTCCTCTATCACCCATATAAGTCTCGCTCTTCGGCTTTCCCCTGAACGTTCCTACTTATGTGCCACCGACATAGTAGATGATGAGATTCAGGAAATACCTCTTCTAAGGCATTCATCAGGGCCAGACTCTGTCGGTGATAAATGTAGAGGTTGTAGTCCGCCCGAGGAGGTCCCTTAATTGTTGAAGTGCCCACACATACATGTCTGTTGATTCTGATACAAGAAAGGTGAAGGCAATGCTGAAGTTTTTGCCTATACTCGTCATCCCGATGAACTGAACCAAGGCATTTTTGCTATGTTTGTTTTATAGGTAGCATCAATGCCTATGACATAAGGGAACACATGGAGCAGTAATCTAGATGTAGGGTGTGCAAAGAAGATGGACCCAAGTCGTGTTTGATCCCCTAAATTGTGAAATATAATCATGTTATCTATCAAATTAATATGAAACCTAAATGATTGAAGTTATTTGAGACATACTGAGTTTACTTACTTGGATCTGAGTGTAATCATAGTAGTAGTTGTTTTTTGTCTAGCTCCTCAGCAGAGTCTGCACCATAGATCGACCATCTCGATTTACAAGTTTTGTTTTTTGTATCCGGTTTGTATATGTCTTTCCTTGTTGCTGACGTTTCTGGGTTGATTGTTGTGAGCTCGGAATAAATTGCACAGGGGGGCACACCGACTCTGGTTCTCTGGTCGATCATAATCCCCTCCGCCTCAGTCAGGCGTTTTCCCACAAATGACCCTCTGCCCACTCTACGAGATCATGTTATGCCATCCGTTACCCCTTGCAAGAAACACCCGTAGTTTGTGTAATACCCCTTAATTTTAAAAGGACAACACATTTCTTGGAACCAGATGATCTGCGCCGGTAGATGACACCAGGTCGTGATGTCCTTCGTGGTTTCCAATACCTCTTGCATGTTTGTGGAAATCTTGGCCCGACCGAGAACTTTGAATTATGGTGTAGATATGGTTGGGATGGCCAACACTATCTACCCAAGCTTTCGCTTCTTCTTTACCCCTAAAGGGCTGGTTTGTTTGAAATAAGTAACCTGTGTCCCCACCGGAGCTCGATTATACATCTCTTGCATGTAGTCATCCATCTGTGCATTATGATCTGGAACGCCTTCATCAAATTCATCCCAATCTGAATCAGTGGTTGAGTCACTTTCCTGCAAAGGGTCAAGAGAATGTTAGATGAATATTGAAATATGGAATATTAGTGCGAATATGATTAACAAAGACAATGAACTAAATACTTACAGGGCTTGATATTGGAATATACTCATGATCGGACTCTACAGATTGACTCATGTTTAGAGAGAGAGCTTGCATAGTTTTACGAAATTATTTTTGGAAGAGAGTACGGAAATAGAGAGCTTCGAAAATATGGAGAGAGAGTGTGTGAAGATGAACTGGAGGAGGCATCCCTTATATAGAGGTTGGTCATGAACTAGCCACAAGGTTACAAGTTAAAAAAACGGTAATCTGGTACGTGTACAGTGACCTGGAACGTGTACCTTTCCTGACAAAGTAATTACCTAAGGTAACTTTGAATTCACTTTGTACTGCAAACGGTAACCTGGTACGTGTACCTTTCCTGACAAAAGTAATTACCTATGGTAACTTTGAATTCACTTTGTACTGCAAACGGTAACCTGGTACGTGTACAGTGACCTGGTACGTGTACCTTTCCTGACAAAAGTAATTACTTATGGTAATTTGAATTCACTTGTACTGCAAACGGTAACCTGGTACGTGTACAGCGACCTGGTACGTGTACCTTACCTGACAAAAGTAATTACCTAAGGTAACTTTGAATTCACTTTGTACTACAACGGTAACCTGGTACGTGTACCTTTCCTGACAAAAGTAATTACCTATGGTAACTTTGAATTCACTTTGTACTGCAAACGGTAACCTGGTACGTGTACAGTGACCTGGTACGTGTACCTTTCCTGACAAAAGTAATTACTTATGGTAAATTTGAATTCACTTTGTACTGCAAACGGTAACCTGGTACGTGTACAACGACCGGTACGTGTACCTTACCTGACAAAAGTAATTACCTAAGGTAACTTTGAATTCACTTTGTACTGCAAACGGTAACCTAGTACGTGTACCTTTCCTGACAAAAGTAATTACCTATGGTAACTTTGAATTCACTTTGTACTGCAAACGGTAACCTGGTACGTGTACAGTGACCTGGTACGGGTACCTTTCCTGACAAAAGTAATTACTTATGGTAAATTTGAATTCTTTTGTACTGCACGGTAACCTGGTACGTGTACAGCGACCTGGTACGTGTACCTTACCTGACAAAAGTAATTACCTAAGGTAACTTTGAATTCACTTTGTACTGCAAACGGTAACCTGGTACGTACCTTTCCTGACAAAAGTAATTACCTATGGTAACTTTGAATTCACTTTGTACTGCAAACGGTAACCTGGTACGTGTACAGTGACCTGGTACGTGTACCTTTCCTGACAAAAGTAATTACTTATGGTAAATTTGAATTCACTTTGTACTGCAAACGGTAACCTGGTACGTGTACAGCGACCTGGTACGTGTACCTTACCTGACAAAAGTAATTACCTAAGGTAACTTTGAATTCACTTTGTACTGCAAACGGTAACCTGGTATGTGTACCTTTCCTCACAAAAGTATTACCTATGGTAACTTTGAATTCACTTTGTACTACACATGGTGTGTTTGGTACGCTTCGTTTCAGTAGTTGAATATGAACTAGCCGTTGAACTAGCCATTGGACATGTCAGTGTTACTCAAATATTATAAACGACGAGTAGAAGTTACTATGCCATATCCTAGTAATCTCCGGGATCTACAACGACGAGTAATACGAGCACTACAGTCCCTCCTCGGTAGAATAAACATAACAACAATGGTGTATTTGGGGCTGGAGGGCGACTACGAGTGGACTTTTATTCATGTACGAAATGATACATCAGTTCGCCGGATGATGGAGAATTACATGGAGTATAATGATTTCATCGCTCATATTCCATTACTTGTTATTTATGATCCTATTGAGCCCGATAATGATGATTTTCAACACCAAGAACCAATTTATGAGATGAGACGTAATGTAATAGCACGGGGAATAGAGAGACAAAGCTTAGGAAATAATTAGGTTATTGGTTATTGTGTAATTGATCTTGTAAGTTCTCCGCGTTGTTATAATTTTGGGATTTTATAATCTTTAGTAGATGTTTGGACGTGGAATAACTTGTTGTTATAGTTTTGACTTTTAATTATGTGCTTCATCAGATTTGAATTCATGGGCTTTTCTTTCTTAGGAATTTCTACATTTTGATATATTTCATTTCTCGTGACACACCGTATTATCAATAACAGTACAGGGAGGGACATTATCAGGGCATCCACCACAAACTTCGGGTTCCAGCTTTCATTCAGAAATTTGCAAGCCTCAATAATTTGGTCAAGCTTGATGTTTAGAACATGGCTGAACTGAGATTCACTCACACCATCGCTAAATATAATAATCTGCTCAGGCTTCCTTTCTACCAATTCTTCTTCTCTCAGGCAGCAAGCACAACAGAAACAAAGGCATTCCGGAAAGTTCAGATTGAAGCTGGTCACACATCTTTTCTTTCTTAGGAATTTCTACATTTGATATATTTCATTTCTCGTAACATATTCAATCTTTGGTACATGTTAGATATTTCATTTCGACACTATCCTTCCTGAGAACACTCAACGACCAACAAAGAATTTAGACCACCCAGATTGGCATTGATCTTTTCAACACCAAGTAAATTCCTGAGAACACTCAACGACCAACAAAGAATATAGACCACCCAGATTGGCATTGCAGAAACGATGCATTTCTAGAAAATTTTTGGCATAGTCTCCCCTGTTTTTCTTATCTCCACCGGTTCTAAGAACCTCCACAAAATCAACCAACAGATCATCAACAAGGTCACCAGCATTGTCAGCAATAATTCCACCATCACCCAGTCCACCAGAAAAAAACTACATCCAAACAATTGTACTAGCGTCTAACACACCAAGTAAAATGAAAGACAACAAATAGTTCCAAGATGATACTAAAGTTTATTACATCCAAATCCAAGATGACAAGCACTAGGGTGCACATGCTGGCGCTGGTAACTATCCCATATGTATAAGAGCTAACACATCCACAAGACCATCAGTTGCAGCCCTTTGTTCTTCTTCTGGCATCCCCTGACGATAGTATGACCAGTCCCATGCATTGTTCTCTTGGTAGTACGGGCGTGCAAGCTCACTTGCCTCAGACAGTAGCTGTAACCACTTGGTCAGGTAAGTACACATAAAAAATAAAAGTGATATGTAATGAAGTACTATGAAAATATGACTTACTAGACAGGGATCTGGACGATGAACCAGGGTGGTCTGATAAGTCTCAGGTTTTAGGATCTTCGGGTGTGTGTGCTTGGTGTACCAATCTCTAGGTAGAGTGGGTCACAAGCATGCAACCGCGCATTTGTGCGCGTATACCCTGGAACCAGCAATTTAGGAGTGTTTTCCCCACAAACAATACATGGGGGAGTATACACAGGTGTAGGGTTGGGTTTTTCCTCTTTTTTTAGACCTTAGGTTGGGTCTAATAGGAGGTTCAGGGATATCCTGAATGTAACCAAACTAGCGTAGACAGCGACCAGGCATGTATGGCTCATTCAACCCAAAACCTGTATGTTTACCTCTATACCATGTACGCCCTCCATGAACATTAACATTATCTCGACCGTAGGGCAACCAATCAATCTACAATGAACATTAATAGTAAAATGTAACCAACAACGAAAGACAAAATAATAATGGTTCAATGTTTAGCAACTACAAACACTTACATTTAGAGCAGTCAAAGCATCTAGATGCTCACGATATCCTTGCAGTGAACGATGATCCTGCACTTGAGAGGTAGATCTCACCCATCTTAGAGCCCAAGGTCTATCATCATTAGCGCGCCAGTCCTGGCTAATCGCTGGTCTTAATGTAGGGAAGTACGCATAAATCCAGCACTGTGCATATAAACACTAGAATGATTAAGCAGTACCAATTATTAATACTCAGTGAGTTATCATATACTAGATGCACATTAGGACACATACCTCAAGTAACGTCATAGAACCACCTATCCCACTGGAGCCGGCACGAGATGCTATCCCTAGCTGGCGATATAACCATGCAAGAGTACCAGCTCCCCATGCATATTTACGAAGCTTGGTACCTTTCTTCATAGGAGCTACTAACTGAACAGCTGTGGACTCAGACGACCATTTGATTTTCCAGCTAATATGGTGGTACCAATCAGATGATACAACCAACCACATGCCTGCTTCATTGCCTCTTCATTTTCATCCCTACATTGCTGCAACAAGCTCGCAATTGATACAACACCGGTATTCCACAGTGCCTCTGTCATACTCTCAACATCTGCCCCAAAATTAAGACAATCAGCCATTACCTCCTTCAAGTCAGTGGTGGATGAATCCCCTATCAATGGACGACCGACGATGGGGATTTGCGGTATCATCCACACATCATGCAGGGTAATCGTCATCTCACCAAACGGCATATGGAATGAGTTTGTATCAGGCTGCCACCTCTCCACAAAAGCACTGATGAGGGACATATTGCTGTATGGCATCGTAATATCCTGTAGGTGCTCTATACCAGAATACTCAAGCATCTTCCTTGTTCTTGTTTGTAAATTTGATCTTTTGGCCACAGGTAAGCATCACCCTACGGGATTTGAAACTCAAAACCCCACGATCCTACATAATGACCAATTTTACACTTACAAATGTAGTATGATATAAAATGATCAAATACAGGAGAAGATAGAGAACATACCTTAGTCGAGGTCCATAAGTCAAGCGCTACATGACCCCCGAAGCTAGTGATAACACTAGTGAGTAGTGGACCGCCAGAAACTGGTAGGGCTGTCCATGGTAGGTTAACCGCCTTATTCATTCGGTTAACCGGGTCTTCGGTTTTCAAAATTCAATTCCATTACCATTCCATTTAGATCGGTTAACCAGATTCGGTTAACCGTTTAATTCGGTTTTCTAAAATTCAATTCCATTACCGTTCCATTTAGACCGGTTAACCTTTAGTCCGGTTCGGTTTTATCGGTTAACCTTGTAGTCGTATATTTTTTTAATTGATAAGACCAATACCGTTAATATTATAGTATAACATTGATCATTCACTTAAATCAGGAGTGGCAAATCAAACATATGTGACAAAAAATATATAATATGTATATTCCCTCAATAGCTAACATTAATTATTATATAAGGTGAACATTAAAATTTGAAGTTTTTTATTGTTTATATAATCGGTTAACCGTGGTTAACTGAGCGGTTAACCGTTCTGGAAAATTTAATACCGTTACCGAAACCGAAACCCGTCAATTTACACGGTTCGGTTAACCATACCGCAAGAACCGGTACGGTTAACCTAAAATAGGTACGGTTCACTTCGGTTTCGGTCGGATACCGCGGTTTCGGAATTTTTTTGGCAGCCCTAGGAACTGGCACCTCTGTCAACTTCAAGAGTAGGAATGACTGGAACCATCGCTAGCGCTGCTTCCTCGTCAGTGTCATCCTCCTTATCCATGACTACATCATCTTCCTTATCCTGCTCCTCATCCACGTCGGGTGAGTCCTCATCATCAGCACCACGACCATCGTCATCAGCATGTGGCGAACGCTCAGTCATCACATGGTCCTCAACAGCACGGGCAGGTGATGGGCGTGGTGGACGTGATGAACTACCACCGCCTGACGGAGCAGTCTGGTGTCTTGATTCCCCTGAGATATTGTAGCTAGAGCTGTGCAGTGATCTGTCAGAAAAGCACTACTGGATGATGACAACACTGGCATGCGTCTCCTCGGTATATTGAACACCGCCGAGTCATCCTCCGCTACCATTGGTGGTGCTGGTACTTGAAACGCCGGGTCGTTGGAAGATTGACCCGGATGGAAAGATGAATGGCGTGCTGCTTCCATGCGGGGGGCAGGATTACTCGGCCCTTCACCAGGAGCATGTGCACGACGACGGTACGAGGCCGTCATAGGCTGCTCCGCACCCCGGTCTTTATTCTTTCTCTTCGTGACATGTCTCACTGCTTTTTTTAGACGATCCATCACTGCATACGAATATCACACAGTTATATTCCTCATTCATAACATAAAAATTCAAACATTTATAATCATATCATTCACAACAATTCAAAAAAAAATTTCAAACATTTATAAATCATTCACAATATTAGTTAAAATTCTAAAAAAAAACAAATTAAAACATTTAAAAATCATTCACAATATATAATTAAAAAATAAACAAATTAAAACATTTAAAAAATCATTCAAAATAAAAAAAAACCAAACCGGGTCGAGCAGCTCTGCTACTCTCCCTACTCCGACACGAGCACCGGCGCTCCTCTGCTGCTCCGGAGTCGAGCATCGTCGCTCCTCGCACCAGCCGGACTCGAGCAGCAGGCCTCCTCGCCATCGTCGTCGGGCGCCCGCGCACATCCTCCGAGCAGCCGAGGTCCTCGCATCCACCAGAGACGAGAGCAGCTCCGGTCCTCGCCCTCCTCTGGTCTAAGCATCCCGCCTCCTCGCCCGGCTCCAGGTAGAGCAGTGGCAGTGCTCGCCCTACCGGAAATCGAGCAGCACCAGTCCTCTTCTCTCTTTTTTTTTAAATTTTCGAAATTTTCATGCTAGATCTAGCTCAAATGATGTTGAGTTTCAAAAAACTAACACCAAATTCATACTCAGGACACCCAAATCTATATGTTGAAAAAAAAAATCAAAAACTCACCGGAAAATTTTTCCGGTGGTGGTTGGCGGCGGCTCCGGCGGCGGCTCCAGCAGGTAGAAGGGAGGATCAGATGGAAGAGAGAGAGAGAGGAGGAGAGTGAGTAGAGAGAAATGAAGAAAATAATGGAGGTTACGCTATATATAGTACGAGTGTTTTTTACCCGAAATTGACGTTTTCAACTGCGATTTCAATACAACGTTCTGAAAGTGTAACAATGTTTGCAATTTAGTCAAACACAACATAAAATGTCATTAACTTATGTGGAGTCACTATTATAACGTTTAAATGCGCTTAAAAAGGGGTTTAACGTCTTTTATACGGGTTTATAATGTTTTGTAACAATCAGAGTGTTTTTTACTGTTTACGCTCAAGAAATTATTTTTTAAAAAAACAAGAGTTAAAACACGACATTATTACATGTGTACAACGTCAATATGAATTAAAAATTTTTGTACTGCGGTGATTAGTAATTTTGTACTGCGAATAGCAACCCAGATAAACTTTTGGACTTTCTAATATTAATTTGTGTCTCTATTTCATGTAAGGGAAATTTCTGGAATGTATATTTTATCAATTAAGTTATTGTATGAAGGGAATATGAAGGAGAGGGGCCAACATGTAAGTTTCTTGATTATTATGAGAAGAAAATGAAGAGAGTAGAAGAGAGGATATTATTTATTTTATGTTATATTTATTTAATTGTTATTTTTTGTTGTAACATGAGTGAAGGTAATATGAAAAGGATTAGAGGAGATTCATAATAAATTAGCTCGTTAAATAACCTCTCAATCTTCCTCATAATAATTTATGTGTCATTTCATGTAATAGTATATATTACATGTTACACCGATTTTTATTGTATAATTTCCTCCTTTTAATGATCCCCTTAATTTAGAATTTCATGTTAGGTTTGATAAATCTTTTTAGACTATATATTTATTTTTATAAATATAATTGTGGTTCATTGAAACCTTAATTCATGTAAATATTTACTTAATCCATTATTGCAACATGTTAGCCTTATATTTAGACCTTAATTATTTTTATAATTATTAGGGATATTTCAACTATGATTTTATATTGACTTTTATGATCCAAATCAATGTTCCAAATATTTATAAAATCTTTTATAATATAATTGGAGTGTCTTGAAAATTTTCCAAGATTTATTGACTTATAAATCTTACTATTAAATTCATAATACCATATAATAATTTAATATTTAATAGTATTATTTAGGGTTTAATAAAAGAAATCCCCTAAATTAATTTAGATTAATTTATGGGGTATTTCAGTCTACCCCCTTAAAAGAAACTTCGTCTCGAAGTTTAAAACCAACTAATAGCTACTCACACCGCTGCTTCGGGTGTGCTGGCAAGAATTCCAAGATGTCCATCCAATAATAATCCCAAATGTAAATTCCATACCAATCCATTATTTCCATTTTTTCCATCCTTTTCCTTTCCAAATTCCACTCAAGATTACTCAAGATCAAACCAAACAAGATATTTCATAGATAGAAATCGAGAATCACACAATGTATAAAACCAAGCACATACATACACCTCTCCATCACTCTACTAAAAAAGCAACAGGGCATAATCTGAATGAGGTGACGAAGGAAGATTATGCGCTACCCCCCCCCCCCCCCCTCCCCCGAAAAGAGCCAAGGTACGCCTCGTACCGCTACGAACAAGAACCCATGGAAGGCAAGAATAATGTGAAGGTGTGTATATATCTTTGTTTTTGATTAAACATGTATGAATTTATTAAAAGTTAGTGTAATGAGAACTATATAGTTTTTTAATATATTACAATTATGTCTTTTAAGAAATAATAATTTTTTGTAATGAATTACCTCTCAACCTAGGGTTAGGTGGGTGTATATCTATATGTTATTTAATATTATGATAAAGTCAAATGTTCCAGGCTGAAGTTTATCATGGTTTGTTAGTTACCATTCAAGATAGAGATAACATACTACTCTTAGGTTGTAATATAATTGACTATATATTCCCGATTGACTAGGATTATCAAGATATTAGTTAGTGACTGAATACACTAGTTATATTATAACTAACTATTTGTTTAAGAAATAATAATTCATGTAAAATACACTATTAGCAACATATTATGATACTCCATTTAAAACCTCTCTTGCTTAGTGTAATTTTCAAAGTAACTATGTAATGTATAATGAATTACACCCTTTTTTTTATCTAGTTTTAGGAAGTTTCAAGGATCACCCAACCTTGACATGGCCAGTGCCAAAGTTGAATTACCTCTTAACCCCATTTTGTATCCAGTATCCCTTGATCTGGCCAGGACCAAGTTCAACCTTCCACCAGGTTCACCAAGCTCAAGCATCAAATATATTTACCAAATTATTCAATTATTACTTTCTAGTAGATAACCATGAAAATTCCAAATAACCCTTCCTAAAATCCTAAAGATTTACCTTTACTCTCAATGAACATAATCCATCAACAACTAAGTTTTGATCCTGAAACCTGTGGGTTATGGATCTGAAATACCCCGTAATTAAAAACAGTGATTAATTAAGCTAATTATAATTTTTAAAGGCTTAATTACACTTAAATAAATATGAGGGAACAAATCCCGAAGAAAAAGACCTTTAAATTGGGTTAAAAGCATAAACGAACCTTAAAGCGCGTTTTTCGAGGAAACCAGGAAAACATGACTTTAAGCGGGTCAAATAGAATCGTAACAATTTTGGTCAACTAAATAGTCACTAAATAATATTAGTGAAGCTTTAGAATCAATAAAAGTAATTAAACGAGAAAATTCCGGAAAACGGGTTCCGGTTAGTAAAAATTGTAACAACCGGGAAGTTGTGGGGTAAGAGTACAAATAAACAAAGTTAATGTGTTCACTTTGCAAATAAAAAGTAAAAAGTGTGTGTGTGTAGAGGGAATCGACCCTCCTCCCTCTCACTAACTCCTTCTTATTTGCTAAAAGGCAAACCTATTAAGTAAAGCAAAAAGCAAAAAAATAAAACTCTCTCTCCTCACCACTCATCTCTCTCACACATTGGCCCCCTCCTTCTCTATTCTCTCTATTCTCTTCTTCTTCATGCGACAGCCATGGAGAAATGAAAGAACCCACTCACTCCTCCTTCTCTCTTCTTGTTCTAGCTCAATTCTTCTCCAAAATTATAAAATTACCATTGGAATCCCCTTGCAAAGGAGAACATTTTTCTCCTTTCAAAAATCCAAAAGCTTCATTTTCATTTTTATGGGTATCCTCCATTTGAATATTCAAGTCCACCACCATAGAAGCACCTTCACCTCCTTATCATCTTGAGGTAAAAAGAATTCGAAATCCTTCATTTCTAGCCCTCATTAGCATTATAAGAATTTCAGTAACTCTTATTTTCTAGTATCTCCTCTTTATAAATCTATTATTTAAATTCATTCATTTTTAATAATAGTTCTTTTTGACCTCACAACTATCTATTGGTACTTTAGTATTTTTTAATCTGTCTCTATTTAAGCTATCTTGTTAGCTTTAGATTATATTGTTTTTAGAATTAGGTGTGATTGATATTTGTAACGTAAGGTAATAAAACCCTAAAACTATGCTTTAAGTTTAGGTTAATTAAGGGTTGTATTTAAATGGTATTGTGTATTGATATGGTTGTAAACTTGAGTGTGAAACCCCATTCAAAACCGAGAACCAAGAGAAGCAAGGAAGAGAAGGAAGGAGAAAGAAAACTAGAAAGAAAAGGTAAAGGCTCTTACCTTGAACTAGTTTTGTGTATTGTATTGTAACAGTTTGAGTAGTAAAAATGAGTAATGGATTGAGTAATGAGTAGTAAGTATGTTGTAGTATAATGAGGAATGATATTGTAATAGTTTTGAAGTATTTTAAAGTAGTGTAAAAGCTTGGGAAAATGGGTAGTATATGTATATGTGCAGGAATTTTATGGTGTTGTAGTGGAGTGGAAATGTGTGAGTAAAATGCATTGTATAAACAGGTGGCAAAATAAGCAATTTGAAACACCCCTGAACATTTAAAAGCATAAAAATCATAACGCGTTTTTATAATTCGGACATAAAATAATTACGGACAATTAAATTTTGTATATACATGTAACGTCATGTATTAACACGGTCGCGTACTTATATATGTACGTTTATGAAAATACATATACGAAACGTTACCATTTCACAACGTCGTAGATAATAATAATAACGTCGCATAGTTACATGTAACTAAAACGCGACAAAATAAAAGGGGCGTATACATATAGACATGTACGTATAAATAACTAGTCGCGTATAAAATTAATAACGCGACGTATATTATATGGTTTTACATATATAAATAAGCATGTATAACTTATACAAAAAAAATAGAAGAAAAAGAGCAAAGAGCAAAGACGCTCCTGCTGAGGTTCAAACCCCGTACCTCTCGTATGCCTAGCGAACGCCTTAACCGGTTGAGCTATGCTCGAATTCAGTTACCAATACCAATCTAATTATACTAGTATTTTGACTACCACTGTAACTACAAAATAAATTATAAAACCATGCTTAAACACTGTCATCGATCTCAGTTGCAGAAGAAAGGAATTTGACAGAGACAAACATGCTGTTATCGATTTCATATCAGACATGGGAATCAGGGCACTCTTACCTTGTAACTGGAGACCACTATCTTCTTGTTCACTCAATAAACTATCAACCTGTTAACTGCTCTCTGTAACAGCAACTTAATCACCAAAAAAAAAAGAAGGAAACAACGGGTCATCGCATTTCCTTGTTCTGTCTGAATACCTGAAGCGCAAGCTGGGTATTCTTAATTCCAGTAAAAGTACTCAAAGCAACCCACGTGAGTAGCGGAATCTGTTCTTTCTCAAACTTCCACACCTCAGAGTTTGAGTGCACCAAACCGTCACCATTCCCATTGGAACTTATTCCTATTAGCTTCATTTTAATTCTCTGTGTCTGTTCCCTCCCGCATGTTGATATGCATTTATACTCCTGTCCAGCTACTCTATCCTTTCCCCTTAAGTCTCCTTTCGCATGCCAAACAAAGATGTTCCTGGTCTTGAGAAGCTGGGACAACACTGATCCAAACAGCAAGGTGAATCGACACCTAATCTCCCTTTCCATTCTTCCTCTGCCATTGTCCAAAATGCTGATATCTAACTCTTTTCCCTCACGATGCTAACTGAGCTCAGGCCTTGATCCTTCTGGTTGCAAACCTGAAACTGGGTGCCTCAAATCCTGGGAACACAGCAATAAATCTTCTTCACGTTTCACTGACCTCTCTCGATCAGGTATAAATCTGAACTGATTTATACTCCTGAGACCGTCACCTTTGATCTCTAACTCAAGACCTCCAACCCTCTCGTGTATCTCTGACTAGGTGTTGAGCAGGCTCCTGGGAAACCCGGAACAAGCCAGTCTAGGAAACTAACAAGGTAAATGTAATACCCTAAACCGGTTTTCTTCACTTCTGTTTTATACTTCTTCTCAGTTCTGATCAAAACTTCATGATCAAGCTCCTCAGATTTCTGTATGCATCTCGCAAGCATCCAACAAGCCAAGAAACAACCAAGGGGAAACAGCTGAGATAGTGAGGTGAGCTCTCTCTAACTTAATATCCCAACTGAAACAAAAAAAAACTGTCAAGTGTAACCTGTTAGCCAGTCCCAGTTTCTGAGGTTTTATTTCTGTATAAGAGAATCCAGGAAGGTTGTTGGGATTTTATTGGTATGATGCTGAATCTAATACGCGTCTAACCCACCTAATGAACTTATATACACTTGGAAAAAAACCCAGAACCTAGTTCGTGAAAGGAAAGGAATTACATAAGTTTATGAGTTCTGGTTTCTTGTGAGTTTCAGTTCAGTTGGCGGATAATTGGTAAAGAACCAATCAGAGAGGTGTTCCCTGTTGCCTTGGTTTGTTAGAGTTAAAACTGTAATTAAATACATAACTAAGGTAATAACAAGATGGGAAGTATTGAAAATCATCATAAACAAAGAGCAGATTCGGGATAGAAGAAAGTTGTCAGTTAACTCTCGGTTTCTGAAATTCTATATACTTCTGTGTATCAACTCTCCTGAAGCAATCTGAATGTGGTATTGGATTAGTGACCAACTTAAAAATTTAATAACACAGCAGGTAAATTGTGATTGAGCTGGGGTACTAGGGGATCCAGACAACCACCTGAAAAGAATTAGAAACAGATGTAACAGATGTAACAGATTAAGGAAAAAAAAGAAGCAATCGAGGAGTGTATATCAGTTTCTGCTGATCTTTCTGTTCAGGTTATGAATTACACCACTGGGGTTAATGGGATAGTCTAAATAGTTTTCGAGTTTAACTATGGCTAGAACACTGAATTAGATGAGTAAATACTTAGTAATAAATCGAATGACAGAAATGTGAATAAACAGAAAGAAACCGATTAAGTTATCAATTCTGTTGAGCATTTTCTTTCTGTGCTGTGTAGCTTAGTGCAGAGAGTCGTGAAGGTGTTATATTGGGGCTGTTATGAGCCTAAAACCTTACTGATTCATCTAACAAAAATGTGTTAACATTTTAAGAGAATCGAAGTCCAACTCAGAGGCAAGGCAGAAAAGAAGATAGCAAAACTTTGGATGTTTCTGAATTTCCAACTTTCCCTGAAACTCTTGCTCTCCGTGTAACAGTATTACAGAGGGTGGTAGAAGTTGATGTGAGAAGGTAATGAACCTAAACACACCTATCACGCATGAGTAAAGTTATAGGCACTTGGGGATGAATCAAAAATCAGTCTAAAAACCAACAGATGAAGGAAAGAAATAACACATCAGTTCTCTTTTTCCAGATTAGCATTTGTATATGTTTCTGTGTAATTGTTACAGCAGCCATCTGTGGGTTGTATTGGGTTGAGAGTGGACCTAGAACCCCCTTTAATTCATGTAACTAAGAGTGCAAACCCTTTGGGCGGGATCTGAAAGGCAGAGTTTCGAACAACAGAAGAAAACCAAGGAGAGCTAACAGGTTCATGTTTCAGTTTTGCAAATTTCCTGAAACATTGTTTCTGTATAACCTGTGACAAGGAGGGGGTGTAAGAGGTTATACTGGGAGCTTAAATCCTTGCTAACTCACCTGATTAAACGTATTAACATTTGGGGAGTGGAAGTCAAGATTTGCGGGCAAAGAAAAGGGAATGGAAGTGAGGATATTACAATCAGTGTTCAATTTTTAGTTGATGTTGCCCTCTGTATAACTGTCACAGTAGTTGTAGGTGGGTTTGTATGGCTTACCAATAAACCTGAGATCTAGATAATACATTTAATGAGGTTTGCAAACACTTGGAGCAAAACTAGAAATCAATCTAATGCCTTAAAACGGAAGTTGGAGGAAATGGATGCGCTGATGGTTGTTTCAGATTTCTGAAAATTGGGCGTCTGTAAAATGAAATTTCAGAGGTGTTGTCAAGTTTGTTTGGGTCTAATTTTGGGTCTAAAACATAACTAACACACTTAAGTAGAGAGGAATACACTTGGGAGAAATTAAAACCCGGTTTAGGAGACTCAAACATGGAGTTAAATGGAGTTGTGAGCGGATTTTGTATTTTTGGTTTCTATAACCCTTGCCTCTGTATAACTGAAGTGCGGGTCTTATGAGAGAGTTGTATTGGTTGATTATTAAACCCAAAACCCTCCTTACGCATCTAGCTAAACTTACGGAACAACCTGGGAAGTCTTGACACCCTTAGACACATTAAAATGGTGATAAGATAAGGTTATATACAAGAACCTTATTTCAGTTTTGAAACATTTAAGCTACAGTAGAAGGGAGTTCTAGAAGTAATGGAGGAGTGTTATCGTATAAATGATGAGTTTAAAACATAGCTAACCCTTTTAGCTAAGGTAGGAATACCTCTTAGGCGAATCAAAATCCACCTTAGTTAAACTTGTTACATGTTGATGCTTATAATACTCTAGAGCATTCACTAGAGGAAAGGACTAAGCTAAGGTGTAAGACGACACGTAAATATTCTAGGAGTTAGATTAAATCTAAGGCTAATATTTGGGAAGTGCTAAGGGTTAATATGGACTAAACTTTTAAAGGTTCAGCTAGGGAACTTCACACTAGCATACAATAAGCTAGGGGAAGTGTCACCACGTTCGTACATGAAATCATAAAAACTGACAAGTTGTTTTTAATTAACGTTAGGGCCGTAACGAACGCCAACCGGGACCCCGTGCGTGAGACAACCCTTTTTGCTTCCGAACCAGGTATGGACATGTGTGGTTCGTATGTTGCCGTGTTACACGGCTTGTGTGCTGTGTGCCTTGTTTGTTTATGACCACAAGACTAATGCATGAAAACGGATGTTTGGTTTACCGTGCTTATTGTCTGTTGTGAGCTTGTGTAAGGCATGTGAATGGATTGATTGTTTTTCCTTGCTTACCTGCTTGTTATTATTGTGCATATTGCTTGCGCGCACACAATAGTGTAGTCCCTTCTCGTTGATGAAACCTTGAGATGAAACACAACGAACTTCGTAAACAAACAAAGGAACTACATAAAGAGAAAACTCCTCTTAACTATAGAGGACCTCTAATGACACCCACTATGGTGTCGAACTATCAATGATGATGATAAGCCAATACCCGTTAAGAATGAATAGGGAGACGGACCCTTTGTATCCTGGGTAAAGACCAATAAAATAAAGAGAATAGGGAGACGGACCCTTTGTATCCGGGGTAGAGACCAATGATATTGAAAGGAATAGGGAGACGGACCCTTCGTATCCGGGGTAGAGACCAGAGCATAAAAGGAATAGGGAGACGGACCCTTCGTATCCGGGGTAGAGACCAGAGCATTAAAAGGAATAGGGAGACGGACCCTTCGTATCCGGGGTAGAGACCAGAGCTTTAAGAGGCATAGGGAGACGGACCCTTTGTATCCGGGCAGAGGCTAGTAACATGGAAAAGGAATAGGGAGACGGACCCTTGGTATCCGGGGCAATGGCCAGTAACATTTAAAAACAACAGAGAGAGAAAGAGCTATCCGGGAATGGAGGATTAGCTATGGACAAGATGTACTCCAAATTGTGGTGATAAGAGAATTCACAAATAACCCTTAAAGAAACAAGGAAAGATTAGCACCTACATGAGATGGTCACGGGATCTAAATTACATCCCCAGACCTGGTGCAAGGAAAGAGAAAGAAAATACACTTTAAGGGAACAAGAGAAAAGAAATGAAAACACACACGCTCGTACGATCCCATAGTGAGGATCATGGGTATTACATACCTATGCACACGTTTTATTATGTACATGATTGTTGTTGTGTTACTAGCAGCTTGTTGTGCTTGGTTGTTGT
Source organism: Limonium bicolor (assembly GCA_023374045.1). Classification (NCBI taxonomy): domain Eukaryota; kingdom Viridiplantae; phylum Streptophyta; class Magnoliopsida; order Caryophyllales; family Plumbaginaceae; genus Limonium; species Limonium bicolor. Next base: position 380,127,388 of record CM041777.1, read on the forward strand.
TGCTAATGCGTTACTACCTTAAGTGTGTATGATACTATGTTGTAATGTGGTGTGTTTTACTGCTTTATTATAGCATGTAAATTGACTTAATAATATTCGACCAATTAGTCGTGTGGCCCGACAACATACGGGCTACACACGTTCATACTCAGCGTAGTTTGCTGAGTCCTTTACAACCAAATTTTTACAGGTATTGAGCTGGATGACAACGGAGCGTAGGCGGGATGGCTACCATGGGGGTAGTCCATCTGGGCATGACTTCTGAGTTGGAATAGTATGTTAGTGTATAGGTTGTTACTAAACCCGGGTTGTACTTTTCGGTTTATGATTCAGTAATCACGTTGTAGACACTCGGTATTTAGAATTGTATCTTATATTGTATATGAATTTTGGTGAGGGCTGTTTCCAGTCATGCGGACCGTAACTTAGTGTTGGAAGTGTGGTCGTGTCAACCACGTGGGTGGTTGGCGTCCGTGACACCCGGATGGAGTTTATTCCGCTGCACAGTTAACTTATAATATAGCGAGGAGCGACGTTTGTATTGTTGGATGTTTATTCGAGGGTGTTACAGAAAGTGGTATCAGAGCGTAGTTGCGCTCTGATGACTGGAACAGAGAAGTACCGAGTATAGGAAACCCTGAATTCGGGGAAACGGGGTTAAGGGTTAGTATGTGAGGTGCGTTTAGTTAGGGTTCTTCCTTAATAACTACTGAATACCTAACAGACACTTACGCCCAACCCCCACACCCCTAATCTTCCTTAAACCCACAGAAAGAACGCCAGAGAGGTAGAAAGCCTCCTCTAACTCGGGAAAACCCGATCTGGCATCTATTTAATGTTATACTATCAACCCGAGAAGAAAAAAGACTATACTACACTTTAGGCGTTTGCCAAAAGGATAATACCCGTAGAGGGACCAAATTTAGCGACAACTTGGGTCGACATGCTTAGCAGTCGATAGTGTAACGACCCCAAAACCGGCCTAGGAGTTAGGGCCGTTACACGCCGCGAGTCTACTACCTAACGTCGCAAGGCTCTAAGCAAAACGAATCCCAAAACCGAATAACGAACTTGTATAAATACCAAAAGGTTTACAAGATCCAAATGCTTATAAGTCAAATACAAAGAGAGAGGCCCGAAGGCTACACAAAGTACTAAAGCGTCCAAAGCGCAAGCAAACAAAGTCTAAGGACACATAAAATAACGAAGCTCCAGAAGGGGACGGGAAGAGAAGATCCCACGAGCTCAATCTGCAACAAAGTAAAGGGGTGAGCTAAACAGCCCAGCAAGCAGAAGACTTCCTCAAGGAAGCCCACTCAAAATAGACGCAGAAGAATAAATACTTTAACAGAGAGGATAGCGGAGTCAATATAAATAGACAGAATGAAACCACAAAACAGAGGCAGAGCAGAACGTCACTTCAAATCATCAGTCAGCCTTTCAGAAACAGATGCAGAAGAGTGGGACACTAGTAACAAGCTAACACAACAGAAGGACTCACATAAGGTCCTATGGATCCGAGGATCCCACAACAGAAGCCGTAGAGACAGCTAACAGACCCGTCGGTCAAATAACGTCCTAAGGGAGACCCTAAGGAGTATAAACAGAAGGAATTCCTGCGCAGCATGCTACGGGACAGCCCGACCCGACTATCCAAGGCTCAGAAGCAAAGTAACTAGGTCCCAAAACCAAAAGCTCACAAAACAGATCTAAGTGCATGGAGATGCATATAAACAGCATAAGAAGCTTGTACACAGATAGGGGAATCCAACCCGCAAACGGAACTCAAAACGGAGCTAAACAGAGAAGTTATGCTCAAAACAGTGGCATGTCCGAACTTGCGTCCGACCTTGCAAGTTCGGACAGAGGCCGAGAATCAGAAGTCACAGAAATGCCAAAGTCCGAACTTACGTCCGGACGTCGAAGTTCGGACGTAAGTCGAGACTCAGAAGCCAAAACAATCCTCGTGTCCGAACTTGCGTCCGACCTTGCAAGTTTGGACATACTTCGAAACTTTTGCGGAGCCTCGTCCTCGCGTCAGGTCTTCGGACACTCCAAAATCTTCAAAAAAAAAAACGCGCCCGATGATCTGTCCGAACTTACAAGTTCGGACAGATGTCCGGACAGTGCAAAACTGTCGAATCCAAAGAAGAACAGACGCGCAGAAACTCATTCAAAAACATCAGAAACTCACACAAAACTCATAGAATTGTAAATCAGTACCCTCGGGGGTTTAGCCAATTGATCAACAACACAAAACCCATGAGAAAGCACACAATCACAGCGCAATTGCAAACCAGAAACGCTAGAATAAAACAGTCCCCCGAGGGTGAGCAAACAACCCCGATTCCATCCCCCACTTACATCAATTCGCAGAGAAGATTCAGTCCAGACACTGCCCACACGCAACCAGACAACAGCAGTAGAGGGGAAGCCCAGATCAACGCTGAATTCACAACCAGGCAGTTCAACAATCAGAAAACTATCCTTCTCAAAACAGAAGCGAAACCCACCGAAACCAAAAGGGAAACCAAACCTGAATTACCGCAGAGACAAGACAACGACGACAGAACAAGAATCGAACCAAATGCAGCAGCAACACAAGATTCCCGAACCAACACCAATGGATGAGCAGGAAGTAGAGGGAGAAGAAGCGCTCAGGAAACTGTCGAGAGAATGAACGAGCGATTTGCAAATGATCGTGAATTGTAATGAAATAAAATATTGACTTATCCCTCTTAATAAGTCTTACCAAATAAAAGGGAGGGGAATGACCTCCTTGCCCCCGCCTTTTAACTTAAAGACTCCGGTGTCCCATCAGCTATTCAAAGTAACACATAACGTAAGCAATGATATAAACCGAAATGTCATGAAATCTGAAAACGTAAAATACGGAGTATTACATCACTCCCCCCTTAAAAGGAATTTCGTCCTCGAAATTCAACATACCTCACTGCTCAAAAGGGAAGGAAACTTAGCACGCAACTCCTCCTCGAGTTCCCACGTCGCCTCACGCTCGGACTGATCAGACCACTGCACCTTAACCATAGGCAGTGTCTTGCTACGAAGCCGACGAACATCCCGTGCTAAAATACGAACCGGAGCTGCCTCATAAGTGAAATCATCTCGGAGTCGAAGCTGACCATAATCAATCACATGCGAAGGATCATGCAGATACTTCCTGAGCATCGACACATGGAACACGTCATGCACTCCTGCTAGAGCTGGTGGCAATGCCAATCTGTAAGCCACCGGCCCAACCTTCCCAAGCACCTCAAAAGGTCCTACGAACCGAGGACTCAGCTTGCCTCGCTTACCAAAACGGACAACACCCCTAACTGGAGAAATCTTCAGATACACGTGGTCTCCCACCTGAAACTCAAGCGGACGGCGTCTCTGATCTGCATAACTCTTCTGACGGCTCTGGGCAACCAACAAACGCTCCCTGATAGTCTTGACTTTGTCCACAGCCCCCTGCACCAACTCTGGACCCACAATCGCCCTCTCTCGCAGGTCGTCCCAACAAATAGGAGATCTACAGCGCCTACCATACAACGCCTCAAATGGAGCCATCCCAATGCTCGATTGGAAACTATTGTTGTAGGCGAACTCGATCAATGTCACATGCTGATCCCAGCTGCCCCCGAAGTCGAGTACACAAGCCCTCAACATGTCCTCCAAAATCTGATTCGTCCTCTCCGTCTGCCCATCGGTCTGAGGATGATAAGCCGAACTGAAAGCCAAATTCATCCCTAACGCCTTATGCCAGCTCCGCCAGAAGCGAGATACAAATCTCGGATCTCTGTCCGAAACGATCGTCGCCGGCACACCATGCAGCCTCACAATCTCATCTACATACAGCCGAGCCAAGCGCTCAAGGCTGAAGGTCTTCCTCACAGGCAAGAAATGAGCTGACTTCGTCAACCGGTCCACAATCACCCACAACGCATCGTACCCAGAAGATGTCCTAGGCAACCCCACAATGAAATCCATACCTACGCTCTCCCATTTCCACTCAGGAACGGGAAGAGGCTGCAGAAGACCCGCAGGTCGCTGATGCTCAGCCTTCACCTGCTGACAGGTTTGGCAACGAGCCACAAAATCGGAAATCTCCCTCTTCATATTCGCCCACCAAAAGGACTCTCTGAGGTCCCGGTACATCTTCACCCCTCTTGGGTGCACAGAATAAGGAGCTCCATGAGCCTCCTGCATAATCTCCCGCCTAAGGTCGCCTCCACTAGGCACACAAACTCTGCCCCTGAAGCGTAGACAATCATCGCTGGACACAGAAAACTCTGACTCCTGCTCATCTGACAACTTCTCCCTGATCTTACACAACTCAGCATCAGCCTTCTGACCCTCTCTAATCCACTCAATCAAAGTAGACTGGACCTGAATAGAAGCAATCATCCCAGCACGGTCAGACCGAACAACCCAAATCCCCATACGCTGAAGCTCAATAGCAGACCTCTGACTCCTGACAACGAACAAGCAAGACCAGGAGCACCCCTACGGCTCAAGGCATCAGCCACCACATTCGCTCTACCCGGATGGTAGAGGATCTCCAGGTCGTAGTCATGTAACAGCTCCAACCAGCGCCGCTGTCTCAAATTCAATTCCTTCTGCGTGAACAGATATTTGAGACTCTTGTGATCCGTGTAGACCTTACACGTCACCCCATACAAATAGTGCCGCCAGATCTTCAAGGCGAAGACCACAGCAGCTAGCTCCAAGTCATGGGTAGGATAATTCTTCTCATACGGCTTCAACTGTCATGACCCATATGCTACCACCTTTCCCTGCTGCATCAGAACACAACCCAGCCCTCTGTGGGAAGCGTCACAGAACACCTCAAAGCCCTCTGTCCCAGAAGGCAACGTCAAAATCGGAGCCGAAGTCAACCTCTTCTTCAACTCCTGAAAGCTCTCCTAGCACGCCTCACTCCAATCAAACTTGACATCCTTCCTAAGAAGACGAGTCAAGGGGATACGATCTTAGAAAAGCCCTCCACAAACTTCCGATAATACCCAGCCAATCCCAGAAAACTGCGCACCTCAGACACACTAGTGGGCTTCGCCCACTCCATAACCGCCTTAATCTTCTCCGGGTCCACTGAAATGCCATCCTTCGAAACCACGTGGCCAAGGAACACCACTCTATCCAACCAGAACTCACACTTCTTCAATTTAGCATACAACTCCTTCTCCTTCAACGTCTATAGAACCATCCTCAGATGCTCCTCATGCTCCTCAGCACTCTTGGAGTACACCAAGATGTCGTCAATAAATACCACTACGAAAGAATCCAAGAAAGGTTTGAAGACTCTGTTCATCATATCCATGAAGAACGATGGGGCATTGGTCAAACCAAAAGGCATGACCAAGAACTCATAATGCCCGTATCGGGTCCTAAATGCAGACTTAGGCACATCCTCGGCCTTAATCTTCAGCTGATGATATCCAGAACGCAAGTCGATCTTCGAGAAGACTGTCGCTCCCGCTAACTGGTCGAAGAGGTCATCAATGCGGGGAAGAGGATACCGATTCTTGATGGTAACCTTGTTCAATTCCCTATAGTCGATACACAATCTGAAGGAGCCATCATTCTTCTTCACAAACAACACGGTGCTCCCCATGGAGACACACTAGGGCGAATGAAGCCCTTATCCAGAAGATCCTGCAGCTGCACCTTCAGCTCCTTAAGCTCTGCCGGACTCATGCGATAGGGAGCCTTAGAGATAGGCTGAGTCCCTGGCGCTAACTCAATAGAAAACTCCACCTCACGATCAGGTGGTAGTCCTGGCACATCGTCCTGGAACACCTCAGGAAACTCACACACAATGGGGATATCCTCCAACCGGGATCCCTCCTTAACCTCAGGTACAAAGCAGAGAAAACCCTGGCAGCCCTTCCTCAAGGAACGGACTGCCTGCATAGCAGACACCAACACAGGAGCACAAGGAATGGAGTTCCCCACAAAGGCAAAACGGGCCTCACCCAGTCTATCAAACACAACCCTCCTAGCTGCACAATCTATATGGGCATGATGCTCTACTAGCCAGTCCATGCCCAAAATCACATCACATCGAAACAGGACATACTCATAGGAATCAAATTAGCAGGCAAGTCCCTATCCATAATCACTACCGGAACCGACTTACACACAGAATCAAGTACACAAGCAGGTACGCCACTCAGCGGGCTAGAAATACACAAATCCACATCACAGGGCACAGTAGACAACCCGAGACTACCCACTAAATCAGCAGACACAAAGGAGTGGGTAGCTCCTGAATCAAACAAGCAGAAAACTGGTGAGAAGAGATCTGAAGAATACCTGACACTACTCGGCCTGAGTCACGGTCTCGCTCACCAGCTAGAGCGTACACACGAGCCTGGGTCTGGGGCTTCTTCTGATCAGCCTTCTGCCCGGACCCTGAACCTGCACCACGGCCCTCAGAACCGCCACTGCTACCTACCTCCACCTCTAGCCTGTGGACACTGGGCAATGCGATGGTCTAGCGAACCACACTTGAAGCACGCCCCGGACTTCCTGTAGCACTCCCGCCCAGGATGGAAACGGTCACACTCCGCACACTTCTCCACAGCAGGAGATGCTGATGAAGAAGAACCCCGGTCTCCTCTATACTTCTTCTTCTGAGAAGAAGTCTGCTCACGCCTCTCGGGCTCCTCCACACGACCCTTCCTCTTCTGGTCCTTGCCCTTATCGGGCCTCTGGTCCCTCTTCTCATACCGCTGCCTAGCCTGCAGCTCAGACTCCACTACCAACGCCACATCGGCCACATCCCTGAAGGTCTTGTGGCGAAAAGGTGCCACAGCCGCTCGAATGTCGCCCCTCAACCCAGCCTCAAACTTCCTAGCCTTCCGGTTATCATCCGGCTCAGGCACAAACTTAGAGAGAGAAATAAACTTACGCACGTACTCATCCACTGACATCTCCTTCGTCTGGCGAAGTCTCCCATACTCTACAATCTTCTGATCACGAAAGACGTCGGGATAGAACTGCTGGTTGAAGCAGCCCCTAAACTGCTCCCAAGTCCATGGGTGGGGGTACTTCCCTTCAACCGACTTCCACCACTCCTTCGCCTCACTCTGAAACATGAAGGTAGCGAATCCGACTTTCTGATCCTCCTCACATCCCATGACCCGCAGCAGGTCCTCAATCGCAGTAATCCAGTGGCTCGCCTCCTGTGGGTCGCCACTAGCATCAAAAGAAGGTGGCTTCAGCTTCAGGAACTCCTGAAGCGCTTTCACGTTGCTCCCCCCGCGTTACCGGCTCCTGCCGCCTGACCAGCAGTGGCCCCTACAGTCTGCAGCACCTGGGTCACCACCTGCTGCACAATCTCTGCAATGTCCCCCTGGGGAGCATCGCCTGAAGCTGCACCACGTCCTGGACGTCGGGGAGGCATACTGAAGATACAACATCAAAATTAATCAGAACCGACAAGCAGCAAACAGCAGACCTTTCAGACACCCACACATGCAGACAAACCCCACAAACACAAAGAATGAGCAACCTGGCTTTGATACCACTAAATGTAACGACCCCAAAACCGGCCTAGGAGTTAGGGCCGTTACACGCCGCGAGTCTACTACCTAACGTCGCAAGGCTCTAAGCAAAACGAATCCCAAAACCGAATAACGAACTTGTATAAATACCAAAGGGTTTACAAGATCCAAATGCTTATAAGTCAAATACAAAGAGAGAGGCCCGAAGGCTACACAAAGTACTAAAGCGTCCAAAGCGCAAGCAAACAAGTCTAAGGACACATAAAATAACGAAGCTCCAGAAGGGGACGAGAAGAGAAGATCCCACGAGCTCAATCTGCAACAAAGTAAAGGGGTGAGCTAAACACAGCCCAGCAAGTAGAAGACTTCCTCAAGGAAGCCCACTCAAAACAGAAGCAGAAGAATACTTATAAACAGAGAGGATAGCGGAGTCAATATAATAGACAGAATGAAACCACAAAACAGAGCAGAGCAGAACGTCACTTCAAATCATAGTCAGCCTTTCAGAAACAGATGCAGAAGAGTGGGACACTAGTAACAAGCTAACACAACAGAAGGACTCACATAAGGTCCTATGGATCCGAGGATCCCACAACAGAAGCCGTAGAGACAGCTAACAGACCCGTCGGTCAAATAACGTCCTAAGGGAGACCCTAAGGAGTATAAACAGAAGGAATTCCTACGCAGCATGCTACAGGACAGCCCGACCCGACTATCCAAGGCTCAGAAGCAAAGTAACTAGGTCCCAAAACCAAAAGCTCACAAAACATCTTAAGTGCATGGAGATGCATATAAACAGCATAAGAAGCTTGTACACAGATAGGGGAATCCAACCCCGCAAACGGAACTCAAAACGGAGCTAAACAGAGAAGTTATGCTCAAAACAGTGGCATGTCCGAACTTGCGTCCGACCTTGCAAGTTCGGACAGAGGCCGAGAATCAGAAGTCACAAAAATGCCAAAGTCCGAACTTACGTCCGGACGTCAAGTTCGGACGTAAGTCGAGACTCAGAAGCCAAAACAATCCTCGTGTCCGAACTTGCGTCCGACCTTGCAAGTTCGGACATACTTCGAAACTTTTGCGGAGCCTCGTCCTCGCGTCAGGTCCGAACTTACAAGTTCGGACACTCCAAAATCTTCAAAAAACAAAACGCGCCCGATGATCTGTCCGAACTTACAAGTTCGGACAGATGTCCGGACAGTGCAAAACTGTCGAATCCAAAGAAGAACAGACGCGCAGAAACTCATTCAAAAACATCAGAAACTCACACAAAACTCATAGAATTGTAAATCAGTACCCTCGGGGGTTTAGCCAATTAATCAACAACACAAAACCAATGAGAAAGCACACAATCACAGCGCAATTGTACACCAGAAACGCTAGAATAAAACAGTCCCCCGAGGGTGAGCAAACAACCCGATTCCATCCCCCACTTACATCAATTCGCAGAGAAGATTCAGTCCAGACACTGCCCACACGCAACCAGATGAACAGCAGTAGAGGGGAAGCCCAGATCAACGCTGAATTCACAACCAGGCAGTTCAACAATCAGAAAACTATCCTTCTCAAAACAGAAGCGAAACCCACCGAAACCAAAAGGGAAACCAAACCTGAATTACCGCAGAGACAAGACAACGACGACAGAACAAGAATCGAACCAAATGCAGCAGCAACACACAGATTCCCGAACCAACACCAATGGATGAGCAGGAAGTAAGGGGAGAAGAAGCGCTCAGGAAAACTGTCGAGAGAATGAACGAGCGATTTTGCAAATGATCGGAATTGTAATGAAATAAAATATTGACTTATCCCTCTTAATAAGTCTTACCAAATAAAAGGGAGGGGAATGACCTCCTTGCCCCCGCCTTTTAACTTAAAGACTCCGGTGTCCCATCAGCTATTCAAAGTAACACATAACGTAAGCAATGATTAAACCGAAATGTCATGAAATCTGAAAACGTAAAATACGGAGTATTACAGATAGGACCCTACCTCACAAAAAAAGAGGACCGAAATACCCTAATTTTATGCAATAAATAAAGCTCAAATAAGCAATTAATTAAGCTAAGGATGGTATTGAGATAAATACTGCAATTCGAACACCTGAGAGGGTAATTTAGAAAAACCCCTCGTAAAACAATGAAATCAGAGGGTATAATTCGAGACGTAATTACACCATAAAATGGGTACGATCTATAACGCTGAATAAAGCATGACACAACTTTGCACACTAATCTAATATTTCGGGACTCAATAAAATTCCCTGCTTCTTCTTACGTTTCTCCTCTGACGTAACAAATTTTTTTAAGACACCAACTACAGTTCCTGAGAAAAACACATTGGTAAAGGGATCATAAAAAGAACTCTCGAACCTTGTAAATAGCCATTACCATGGGGCACTAGTTACCCACCCAAACACAAATCAAACAGATAGGAAATAGCAATGAATAATGCCACTATTGCGAAATAATCCCTCCAAACACACACTACATTCATTCAGACTCTAAACAGGATTTATCAAATCATATATATATACCAATGTACATACATACATACATACCAGAAAAGACAAGTCACCAATAAAACCAAGGAGTAAACGGCTTCAATTAAAGAAGGTCATGATTAGTAAATCAACCATACCTAACTTGAGTTAACAATACAACTCAACGATCGAAAATAAATGTTGAGACCATGTAGCGAATGAACACATACACATACCCAAATGGTACGAGGATTGGAGTGAAAAGAACATATAATTCAAGAAAATATAGATTGGAGGGAACACCCATATGAAGATGTATATAATCAAGGGATCATTATAATATGAATACGACCTTGAACCTTATGACACATGAGTGTATGTATTTATTACACACCTAGAGGTCTAAACAGTTAGGGGATTTGAGATAATGGATAAGAATTCAACGTGAATAATTGTTGATCGTGTAAATCGGACGTGCAAAGTTGAACTCGACCCTGGCCAGTCAAGTGACACTGAGCACAAATTGGGGTGACGGGGTAGTCCAACACTTACGCTGATCACGTCGATGTTGGATGATTCTCGAAACCTCCTACAAGTGGACACACGAACTACAAATAAAAGGGGAAATCTTATAAGTTAAGGTTAGGAAAGTACGAAGGATGGGATATCGGTATTAGATGATACGAGCGGGTGGAATACATTGATACATTATTCAAAACTTTGAGGTTACAAATAAGTAAAGACTTAAAATAATGTGATGTTGCTAATGACCTAAAGGTTGCCACATGAAATATATACTATCACAATCAAATGCCATATATAACCGGTAACAATCAATTACTTTAGTTCTGGTGGGGCATAACAACAATGATGTTGATAAGAAGACTAAACATCGTACGTTAAACGGTTTAACCGCATATATTCGGTAACTTTTGGACTGACACTAATTGAAGTCAACCAACAGTGTCGAGGCGAGAATTGGGCTGAAAAAAAAATAATATAAAAAAATAAATAAAGATAACTTAAAGACGAAAACCGTCTCACTTGGCGGTACACATTAAGGGAAAAGAATTAGGTAGCAATGCTACATATAATTATGAGGGGTAACATAAACTAAACATGGCATGGTAACAAGGACACATCCGTAACCACCCAATACTAAGAACTAAATAGCTACTACGGAGCATACTTGAACTAAAGCCAAAAGTATATTAAAGGAAAACCAAACCTGAAAGTAATCAGAGTCGCACAACAGAAGCTGGTGGACCATATTTCACATTCTTCCAGTTGAATAACAAGTGATTTATCTGCCAATACCCTAGACCCAGGGAGGATAACCCGAATCCGTATAGATCGGTGTGGATACTGATAAGAATCTTTGAGACATAAACTGAGCCATTAACATAGTCAAGGCATTTGATAGGCTTATAAGGTGAGCTGCATTGCATAGAACAAGAAAACCCCACGAGACTTAAACATCTTGAACCAAAGTTCAAGGATGATATAATAGGGATTACGTGGGCGTAATCCATTTTTAAGGGGGTAGGCGCGCTGCGTTTTTAGGTTGCGTTTTACCGTGTTATTGCTCGTTTGATGGATTGTTTTGACTGCATGGTGGTTATGAATGAAGGACTCGTCTTGATTGTATATGAGTACAATATATGAGAATTATTGGTACGTTAAAATATTAGTGAGAACTTGGTGAAGCCATAGATATGGCGTGGTGCTTATAAGCACAAATGGTGAAATAGAACTGTGGACCTTGGTTGGAAATTGACTATGTGTATTCCTACAATCACACGTTGGTTGGTAGGTCTGTGTGTATGAATTGTGCAGAATTGTGTGTGTACTGTATTGGATGTATTTTGTACTATGAATGAATGTTGTGTGCCTTGGCTTGCACTTTAGCATGTTATACACATTGCTAGCCTTTTGGTCTACTATGAGAACTTGTGTGAAGCCACTGATGTGGCATGGTGCTTAGAAGCACTCAGCATTATAGTTATGGACTTAATTCTTTGGGTATCGTGAATGAATGCGGGACTAGATTCCTAAGATTACTAGGAGTGGAAAATATAGTTAAGAAGTAAGACTTCGGGACGAAGTCTCTTTTAAGGGGGGTAAGTTGAAACACCCCTGAACATTTAAACGCATAAAATCATAACACGTTTTATAATTCAGAGATAAAATAATGTACGAACAATTAATTTGGTATATACATGTAACGTCATGTACGTTTATGAAAATACATATACGAAACGTTACCATTTTACAACGTCGTAGATAATAAATAATAACGTCGCATAGTTACATGTAACTAAAACGCGACAAAAATAAAAGGGGGCGTATACATATAGACATGTACATATAAATAACTAGTCGCGTATAAAATTAATAACGTGGCGTATATTATATGGTTTTACATATAAATAAGCATGTATAACTTATACAAAAAAAATAGAAGAAAAAGAGCAAAAGAGCTAAAGAGCAAAGACGCTCCTGCTGAGGTTCGAACCCCGTACCTCTCGTATGCCTAGCGAACGCCTTAACCGGTGGAGCTATGCTCGAATTCAGTTACCAATACCAATCTAATTATACTAGTATTTTGACTACCACTGTAACTACAAAATAAATTATAAAACCACGCTTAAACACTGTCATCGATCTCAGTTGCAGAAGAAAGAATTTGACAGAGACAAACATGCTGTTATCGATTTCAGATCAGACATGGGAATCAGGGCACTCTTACCTTGTAACTGGAGACCACTATCTTCTTGTTCACTCAATAAACTATCAACCTGTTAACTGCTCTCTGTAACAGTAACTTAATCACCAAAAAAAGATGGAAACAGCGGGTCATCGCATTCCTTGTTCTGTCTGAATACCTGAAGCGCAAGCTGGGTATTCTTAATTCCAGTAAAAGTACTCAAAGCAACCCACGTGAGTAGCGGAATATGTTCTTTCTCAAACTTCCACACCTCAGAGTTTGAGCGCACCAAACCGTCACCATTCCCATTGGAACTTATTCCTATTAGCTTCATTTTAATTCTCTGTGTCTGTTCCCTCCCGCATGTTGATATGCGATTTATACTCCTGTCCAGCTACTCTATCCTTTCCCCTTAAGTCTCCTTTCGCATGCCAAACAGAGATGTTCCTGGTCTTGAGAAGCTGGGACAACACTGATCCAAACAGCAAGGTGAATCGACACCTAATCTCCCTTTCCATTCTTCCTCTGCCATTGTCCGAAAATGCTGATATCTAACTCTTTTCCCTCACGATGCTAACTGAGCTCAGGCCTTGATCCTTCTGGTTGCAAACCTGAAACTGGGTGCCTCAAATCTTGGGAACACAGCAAGAAATCTTCTTCACGTTTCACTGACCTCTCTCGATCAGGTAAAATCTGAACTGATTTATACTCCTGAGACCGTCACCTTTGATCTCTAACTCAAGACCTCCAACCCTCTCGTGTATCTCTGACTAGGTGTTGAGCAGGCTCCTGGGAAACCCGGAACAAGCCAGTCTAGGAAACTAACAAGGTAAATGTAATACCCTAAACCGGTTTTCTTCACTTCTGTTTTATGCTTCTTCTCAGTTCTGATCAAAACTTCATGATCAAGCTCCTCAGATTTCTGTATGCATCTCGCAAGCATCCAACAAGCCAAGAAACAACCAAGGGGAAACAGCTGAGATAGTGAGGTGAGCTCTCTCTAACTTAATATCCCAACTGAAACAAAAAAAAACTGTCAAGTGTAACCTGTTAGCCAGTCCCATTTCTGAGGTTTTATTTCTGTATAAGTGAAATCCAGGAAGGTTGTTGGGATTTTATTGGTATGATGTTGAATCTAATACGTGTCTAACCCACCTAATGAACTTACATACACTTGGAAAAAAAAACCCAGAACCTAGTTCGTGAAAGGAAAGGAATTACATAAGTTTATGAGTTCTGGTTTCTTGTGAGTTTCAGTTCAGTTGGCGGATAATTGGTAAAAAACCAATCAGAGAGGTGTTCTCTGTTGCCTTGGGTTGTTAGAGTTAAAACTGTAATTAAATACATAACTAAGGTAATAACAAGATGGGAAGTATTGAAAATCAAATCATAAACAAAGAGCAGATTCGGGATAGAAGAAAGTTGTCAGTTAACTCTCGGTTTCTGAAATTCTATATACTTCTGTGTATCAACTCTCCTGAAGCAATCTGAATGTGGTATTGGATTAGTGACCAACTTAAAAATTTAATAACACAGCAGGCAAATTGTGATTGAGCTGGGGTACTAAGGGATCCAAACAACCACCTGAAAAGAATTAGAAACAGATGTAACAGATGTAACAGATTAAGGAAAAAAAAGAAGCAATCGAGGAGTGTATATCAGTTTCTGCTGATCTTTCTGTTCAGGTTATGAATTACACCACTGGGGTTAATGGGATAGTCTAAATAGTTTTTGAGTTTAACTATGGCTAGAACACTGAATTAGATGAGTAAATACTTAGTAATAAATCGAATGACAGAAATGTGAATAAACAGAAAGAAACCGATTAAGTTATCAATTCTGTTGAGCATTTTCTTTCTGTGCTGTGTAGCTTAGTGCAGAGAGTCTTGAAGGTTTTATATTGGGGCTGTTATGAGCCTAAAACCTTACTGATTCATCTAACATAAATGTGTTAACGTTTTAAGAGAATCAAAGTCCAACTCAGAGGCAAGGCAGAAAAAAGATAGCAAAACTTTGGATGTTTCTGAATTTCCAACTTTCCCTGAAACTCTTGCTCTCCGTGTAACAGTATTGCAGAGGGTGGTAGAAGTTGATGTGAGAAGGTAATGAACCTAAACACACCTATCACACATGAGTAAAGTTATAGGCACTTGGGGGATGAATCAAAAATCAGTCTAAAAACCAACAGATGAAGGAAAGAAATAACACATCAGTTCTCTTTTCCAGATTAGCATTTGTATATGTTTCTGTGTAATTGTTACAGCAGCCATCTGTGGGTTGTATTGGGTTGAGAGTGGACCTAGCACCCCTTTAATTCATGTAACTAAGAGTGCAAACCCTTTGGGTGGGATCTGAAAGGCAGAGTTTCGAACAACAGAAGAAAACCAAGGAGAGCTAACAGGTTCATGTTTCAGTTTTGCAAATTTCCTGAAACATTGTTTCTGTATAACCTGTGACAAGGAGGGGTGTAAGGGGTTATACTGGGAGCTTAAATCCTTGCTAACTCACCTGATTAAACGTATTAACATTTGGGGAGTGGAAGTCAAGAATTGCGGGCAAAGAAAAGGTAATGGAAGTGAGGATATTACAATCAAGAGTGTTCAATTTTTAGGTGATGTTGCCCTCTGTAAAACTGGCACAGTAGTGGTAGGTGGGTTTGTATGGCTTACCAATAAACCGGAGATCTAGATAATACATTAATGAGGTTTGCAAACACTTGGAGCAAAACTAGAAATCAATCTAATGCCTTAAAACGGAAGTTGGAGGAAATGGATGCGCTGATGGTTGTTTCAGATTTCTGAAAAATTGGGCGTCTGTAAAATGAAATTCAGAGGTGTTGTCAAGTGTGTTTGGGTCTAATTGTGGGTCTAAAAAAATAACTAACACACTTAATTAGAGAGGAATACACTGGGAGAAATTAAACCCGGTTAGGAGACTCAAACATGGAGTTAAATGGAGTTGTGAGCGGATTTTGTATTTTCGGTTTCTATAACCCTTGCCTCTGTATAACTGAAGTGCCGGTCTTATGAGAGAGTTGTATTGGTTGATTATTAAACCCAAAACCCTCCTTACGCATCTAGCTAAACTAACAGAAACAACCTGGGAAGTCTTGAAACCCTTAGACACATTAAAATGGTGATAAGATAAGGTTATATACAAGAACCTTATTTCAGTTTTGAAACATTTAAGCTACAGTAGAAGGGAGTTCTAGAAGTAATGGAGGAGTGTTATCGTATAAATGATGAGTTTAAAACATAGCTAACCCTTTTAGCTAAGGTAGGAATACCTCTTAGGCGAATCAAAATCCACCTTAGTTAAACTTGTTACATGTTGATGCTTATAATACTCTAGAGCATTCGCTAGAGGAAAGGACTAAGCTAAGGTGTAAGACGACACGTAAATAATCTAGGAGTTAGATTAAATCTAAGGCTAATATTTGGGAAGTGCTAAGGGTTAATATGAACTAAACTTTTAAAGGTTCAGCTAGGGAACTTCACACTAGCATACAATAAGCTAGGGGAAGTGTCACCACGTTCGTACATGAAATCATAAAAACTGACAAGTTGTTTTTAATTAACGTTAGGGCCGTAACGAACGCCAACCGGGACCCCGTGCGTGAGACAACCCTTTTTGCTTCCGAACCAGGTATGGACATGTGTGGTTCGTATGTTGCCGTGTTACACGGCTTGTGTGCTGTGTGCCTTGTTTGTTTATGACCACAAGACTAATGCATGAAAACGGATGTTGGTTTACCGTGCTTATTGTCTGTTGTGAGCTTGTGTAAGGCATGTGAATGGATTGATTGTTTTTCCTTGCTTACCTGCTTGCTATTATTGCGCATATTGCTTGCGCGCACACAGTAGTGTAGTCCTTCTCGTTGATGAAACCTTGAGATGAAACACAACGAACTTCGTAAACAAACAAAGGAACTACATAAAGAGAAAACTCCTCTTAACTATAGAGGACCTCTAATGACACCCACTATGGTGTCGAACTATCAATGATGATGATAAGCCAATACCCGTTAAGAATGAATAGGGAGACGGACCCTTTGTATCCGGGGTAAAGACCAATAAAATAAAGAGGAATAGGGAGACGGACCCTTTGTATCCGGGGTAGAGACCAATGATATTGAAAGGAATAGGGAGACGGACCCTTCGCATCCGGGGTAGAGACCAGAGCATAAAAAGGAATAGGGAGACGGACCCTTCGTATTCGAGGTAGAGACCAGAGCATAAAAAGGAATAGGGAGACGGACCCTTCGTATCCGGGGTAGAGACCAGAGCTTTAAGAGGCATAGGGAGACGGACCCTTTGTATCCGGGGTAGAGGCTAGTAACATGGAAAAGGAATAGGGAGACAGACCCTTGGTATCCGGGGCAATGGCCAGTAACATTTAAAAACAACAGAGAGAGAGAAGAGCTATCCGGGAATGGAGGATTAGCTATGGACAAGATGTACTCCAAATTGTGGTGATAAGAGAATTCACAAATAACCCTTAAAGAAACAAGGAAAGATTAGCACCTACATGAGATGGTCACGGGATCTAAATTACATCCCCAGACCTGGTGCAAGGAAAGAGAAGAAAATACACTTTAAGGGAACAAGAGAAAAGAAATGAAAACACACAACGCTCGTACGATCCCATAGTGAGGATCATGGGTATTACATACCTATGCACACGTTTTATTATGTACATGATTGCTGTTGTGTTACTAGCAGCTTGTTGTGCTTGGTTGTTGTTGCTAATGCGTTACTACCTTAAGTGTGTATGATACTATGTTGTAATGTGGTGTGTTTACTGCTTTATTATAGCATGTAAATTGACTTAATAATATTCGACCAAGTAGTCGTGTGGCCCGACAACATACGGGCTACACACGTTCATACTCAGCGTAGTTTGCTGAGTCCTTTACAACCAATTTTTACAGGTATTGAGCTGGATGACAACGGAGCGTAGGCGGGATGGCTACCATGGGGGTAGTCCATCTGGGCATAACTTCTGAGTTGGAATAGTATGTTAGTGTATAAGTTGTTACTAAACCCGGGTTGTACTTTTCGGTTTATGATTCAGTAATCACGTTGTAGACACTCGGCATTTGGAATTGTATCTTATATTGTATATGAATTTTGGTGAGGGCTGTTTCCAGTCATGCAGACCGTAACTTAGTGTTGGAAGTGTGGTCGTGTCAACCACGTGGGTGGTTGGCGTCTGTGACACCCGGATGGAGTTTATTCCGCTGCACAGTTAACTTACAATATAGCGAGGAGCGACATTTGTATTGTTGGATGTTTATTCGGGGGTTACACAATTATGAGCTGAGTTAGTGTGTGGGCAAAGTAAGAATTATAGGGGAGACTATGTCCTAATTTGTCTAGAAATTGAGGACTTAGTGTGTGTAAGGAGAGGTAATGACCTAGACAATAGCTAGGTGTAATTGGAGAGTTTAAAGAGAGTGTTCAACCACTTTGAAAACAGATTTGAAAAGGGTTTAGGTAATGTGAAGAAATAGGATGTAAAGTAATGTGTTTTGAATGCTAGGAGTGGCATTAGTTGAGGGAGTATTGGAGGATAAGAGTTGAGGGAAAAAATATAGCATAATGAAGAAAACCAAAATCTGTAGCATTTGGTGTGAGGAAAACTAGTGTAAGTGTTGGAATGGAATGAGAAAAATTGTACAAGTGTATCTAGGATTGAGTAATAGGTTTGGAGGATGAACTAAGGTGAATTAGAGCATTGAAATGAGTGTTAAATATGTAGGGAAGTATTGGTAAAGATTGAGGAGACAATGGGTAAAGAAATCAACTGAAAACAGATTTTAAAACTGAAGTACTGGGCCGGACCGGACTTGCGACCGGACATGCAAGTTCGGTCGGACCAGAAATTTCCCCGTCTGAAACCTTTTAGAATGGACCAGACTTGCGACCGGACATGCAAGTTCGGTCGGACCAGAAAAATTCCCGTCTGAAACCTTCTGGAATGGACCGGACTTGCGACCGGACATGCAAGTTCGGTCGGACCAGAAGATTTTTCCGTAATGTGAGCTACTGGAATGGACCGAACTTGCGACCGGACTTGCAAGTTCGGTCGAGTCAAAAAAAAAATTGTTACATGATTATAGTAATCATATATTATATATATATATATATATATATATATATATATATATGCCTATACACATATATGCATATATATATGTAGTAGTACACTATGAATGAAGTAGTAAAGGTAAGAAAGTAAGTACATGAGTAAGAAAACAAGAATAAGAGGTAATGAGAAAAGAATGGGTTTAATAATCAAGTATGAATGTAAAGGAGTAGTAATTATACATTGAAACCATCAATGAAGGAGTAAGTTAGATCAATAATAGATCATGATCATACTACTTCATGTATGTATAGGAATCAAATAGTTGATCATCAAAGGACCCAGTAGTCCGAGTACGACGGTGAACGGTATGATTTCTTCATGCCCTGTATCCTAACTTGGTTACCCCGATTTGTGTGCTTATGTGACCACCAACAAGATAAAATGCACGAATCGGACCTTTATTGCACTTAATTGTGTTTGAACTATATTGTTCTTGTTGTGTTCTCTTGAACATTTAGTTTGTATAATTCATGAAATGAATGAATGAGGATGAAGTGAATGTGTACATGATGAGTACTTGTGTATTGTATTGAAGTATGGAAAGGTAGCAATGACTTCTACTAATTCCTAACATTCTAACTCCTAACTTGAGTAATGAGTAAAATGGAATGAGTAGAAGTCCGATATAGTTTCGGCCACGCGTGAGGATAAGGAAACACATGAGGTTGGATCCAAATCCTGGCTGTAATCTTTTCCATGGACCAAATCCCTTGAATGGGTAGCATCCTGGATTAGTGGGCCACCCTAAAGCCGGTGGTGGGATGTAGTAATCCCTGCCCGGAGGTCATACCGACTTAACTGGAGTAAAGTATGTAAGAAGTAAGTATTGTATGTGTATCGGTCTTGACTATTGTAAGTCATTGACCTTGAGTAAAAGAGTATTGAACACCCGATTAAACCGGGTGTGTAATGAAGCTAACATGACTTCTGAATGGAATGGAGAATTGTATCTCCGTAATGCGGTGAGTAAACGGTAAGTATGAATGGGTGACTCGTAATATCTCCCTTGTATGTATTGAATGTATGTATGCTTGTGAATTGAATGTATTGAATTTGTATTGTATGAAGCATGTATGTATATATGAATGAAACGAACCGCATGTACTCGACCAAATAGTTGGCGTACCCTCGCTAGTACGCGGGGTATGCGGTTATCATATTCAGCGTAAGCTGACCCCCTAGGGGGAACGTTTTTATTCTACAGGTACCCGCGAGGTGTGACGGTCGAGTAAGGACCTTGCTGAATTCTTTTTGGGTAGTTAGTAGGATTAAAATGGTGTACCGAGTTGTACACGGCTAAGGCCTTTTGAGTAGCCGGTGTACCATGTGGTACACCTTTTTGGATAATGAATTGTGATTGGATAGAAATGGGTAAATGTACAGACTCTTAATTTTTGGGAAGTAGCCTTGGAATGTAATTCATATATTTCGGTATACTCGGTAATCATATGTAAGTAAGTATTTGGTATTGTAAAGTAAGTAGTACGTATTCGGTTATTCTAATCGTCAGACCGTTACTGTAAGTAGTAGTAGCCTTATTAGTCTCGGATGGCTAACGGCATTGTATCACCCGCCGGGAGTAAGTAAGTATTCCGCTGCGAGTAAGGTAATTATGGGAATGATTAGAGGATAATGGAGGATTAGCGGTTGGGGTGTTACAGGATCCATCACTAATCCATTATCTCCTAATTCTTTTCCTATGGATTTTCTAACCTTTAGGTTATCTCACGTACTTGATCCTTAATAATATAGTACACACTTTTATTTCCAACAATGATTCTCTATCATCCTTTATTACAAAATTAGAAAAATTTGTAATACTACACTATGGCTATATACAGTATCAAGCTATTCCCAAAGACCTGGTTCCACGTGCATATTTCCTATAAAGAAACTCAAATCAAGTGGGGTTTGACTCCATGTCGCGTCAATATCAATGATAGTCATTTTGAGTATCTAAATATTCATAGTACATTTCAACCCAATTATATAAATATATATATATATTTAAGGTCCCATACACCGCTCTATAATTTCCTTTGATTCTATAAAGACGAACCGTCTTAGTAGTAGAGGTGTGAAATTCTATAAGGACGGTGCATAGATAGAGCATTCAAGAATAAGTGTAGTAATGTAAGCAAGTAAAGTGAAGTATGGGGTAAGGGTAACGTGCCTTTCTGAAATCCTCACTTCCCAATTCTACCCCCAATTCCCCAATTTTAAGGGCACCTATATTCTAAGTATTTCACTCGGCTTGTTTTCTCGGGCTCAGAGCATAACTACGCTCTGATACCACTTTCCGTAACGCCCCTATTTAATGAAATGTAGCGGAAAATAAAATACTAAGGCGATTACAGATCATCGGGTTCCAACACCCGGCACCAAACCTCACCAATTACAACCTATAAGATTATAAATGCTACGGTCTGAACTCGAGAAAACATAACATAAACCTAACAATAGAAAAAATACGCCAACGCTCCACAAATCCTACTTCCCATCCCAATCACTTATACTCTTCGTGGCCACCTGTATACAGGGCCGTCTTAGAAAATTTTGGGGCCCTGTGCTCAATACGAGGTCCTTAATACATAAACCATCATGTAAATATAAAATAAGTATTAAATTTATCATGAATCCACTATTTATTTATCAAAATGGGTGCTAATGTGACAAAAAAATAACAAACATTTCATTTGAAAATAGCCATCCTTCTAGCATTCTTTGAAGCAAAATCATCTACTAAATCTTCATATGATATTTGCTCCAATAGATCATTCTCGATCGCTATCATTGCCAATCCATTCGGTTTGCCTAATATATTTATGTTAGATTATTTGAATTTTTCTATAACTTTTTTTAAAAGTTGAATAATTATATATATCTTTTAACAAATAGAAGAAATTACTGGAAATAAAATATAGATTATTTGAATTTATTTAGTTTCGGTATGCCTAATTTACGCCATACGTTTCGGCATTTGCCAAATAGAAGAAATTACTAGAAATAAAACATATAAACAAAAGCTTGTGACTGATACTGGAAAGTGAAATTTATAAATTATTACCTGCTATACTGGAGTCTGGAGATTAAGAATGGTTGACGAATAACGACTATGGAGGAACAGTGTGTAGCCGGGCAGGTTGAAGGATGCGGGTGAGAAACTGAGAAATATTATAATATACTACTATCAAATATATGTCTGAATGTATGTAGATAACTATATAAATTACATCAGTTCCACACAGTGATACAGTGAGTAAAGAAAATTTGAAGAACAGAGAGTGAGAGACAGAGGAGAGGTGAGTGACTGATTGTGACTGAGAGCGAGCAGTAATAGTACTATTCTTCTATTAATGGGTTTTACTTCCGCATGTGACGATTCGTAATTTAAAAGTAAAAGAATTCTTATTAATTAAATAAAGGAGATGATTTTTCAAATGAATCGGCAGAGTAGTAATGATACTTTTGACAGACTAATAATTATTATAAACTTTTTAACATAATATACTACTAGACTGAAAAAAATTTGGGGCCCCAAAAATTGTAAGGCCCGTGCAACCGCACACCTTGCACCTGTCCAAAGCCGGGCCTGCCTGTATAACAATCCGTACCTGCAAGATGAAAACCAAGCAGCCCACCCCGGGAGGGGTGAGTCAGTTCCCTGGAATGGAACTGGTACAACTCTCCAAAACAAAAGTTAAAAACATAACTCTTAAAATAAACAATAACTTGAAGTCAAATGCTTAAAACAAAAACAGAAGAACAAGGCACATCCAAATCACCAAGTCAAAGGTAACAAGTCAAGGATAGAGATAAATAACAAGAAGGTAAAGTTAGTCAATAAAAAAACACATCATAAGTCAGTGAACATCCATTGCTTGTGTTAGATTCAGTTCCAATTAGGGGTAGAAAGACCCAAGTAGTCACAAGGACTAGGAATGTAAGAAGATATCCAAGAACCATAGCTCAAGAGTGGAATAAAACCAATTGGGAGAGATGGCCCCCACCGCCGGTCAGTTGTCACAAGGACGAGGTAAACAGACCTCCGCTGTCAGTTGTCCATATGGACGAGGTATAGCAGACCTCCGCTGCCACCGACCCGTTCTCAGTCATCGGTGAAAAGTGTGTGCACCACTTAATAGAAAGAATCCATACTCAATACCAAGATTGACATTTTCCCATATTCCCACTAGATTATTAACTGCACAAGTGCAATACCAAAACACTCAGTCCTACAGAGTGCAGAGGCGTAAACCCTCAGCAGTTAATATCCAATGAGACAACCAGATAAAAGGTACCAATGATCATGTGAGTTGTACACCCAAGGCTCAGTTATTCTCATCAAGCTGAGTTAGTCACACAAACAGTTTCCTTTTGAAATTCATTTCAGCTCAGTTAGCGTTTTCCAAAACATTCCATAAAGTCCGGCCGTTAGCAAAAGTATCTGAGTACGAGAAATCGTACCTGGTATGTGTAGAAGCAGTAACCAAACTTGAAAATGCGAACTACTTCCACTAATCACCTATAATTAAGGTATTCCAAGCATTGATTAGTTAAGGAACTATAATGCTACAAATCTTTCATTCTTACTAGTCTATAGTTTTGGTTTACAATTACTCTCTCATAAGGATTTGAGCTAGATCTTGTTAATTAAATCTTTCATTAGGCCCATTTCATTTAAATCAGAAAGATTTAGAGTTTATCCTGAGAGTGGCCCAAACTCTTGTTGAATTGTTTAATTGGGCTTTAGAGTTCATGGACTTGGGCCCAGTAGGATAGCCCAAGTCCGTGTTACGTTTTCGTTAATTGATTAAATTTCCTACAAAAAAGATTCTGCGAGGTTTCGAACGTGAACCCTCGATTTAGTTCCAAGTTTGACTTGACCATCTACACCATTGAATTTGTATGTCTTAAGTGTACATTTAATTTTATTTCAATTACTTACTCTTGATCATAGGTTTAGCTTAATTAAACTCTTAAGTTACAGTTAACTGATTTATTTAATACTAATTAAACTCTTAATATATATATATATATCCCTCCTAATAGTCCACCTAGATGTCATATTAACATTTAATATTTTAATTGCTACGTATGAATTTTACTCTAATATTTCCCTCTTATTATGCTTTTTTTAAGGTATGTTATTCCTTATATTATTGTTAATGTATTTATATATATGTATTAAGATTTATTCAAGACATTCTTTGTGTAGTCTTATTGTATTTAATTATCTCTATTAACTTTTACACATATGCACATCCAATATATGGCTTATAAAAATAGTGTATTTCCCTTAGTTTCAATTAAGTATATCAACTACCACATTATATAATTAATATGGAGATTAATTCAATTCCTTGGTTTAGCCTAAGTTACTATTTATTTCCTTTATAAATATGTATATATATATAATTTTTATTTCACTTAAAAGTTTATACCCAAAAATATTTATTACATTCTGTACTAGATGATAGTTTAGTCTTATTATATTTTTCCTAACCTATAAAGTTCATTAATCAACTATACTTTAATTTTGGGTTACATTAAAACCATATATTTAAGATAACTTATGAAAAATCTCATAAACCAATATTAAAAACCCATTTACGTCTTGTCTAAATTCTCAAATTTAATATATAGGAACTATGATATTTTAGACATATTATAAATTTTTATTCCTAAAAATATCTTTTAAAAATTATCTAAATAATTCCATAATACTCAGAAATACCAAAATTATAACTTACGTTTAAAAAAAACTCAACACCCATACTAATTTAGATGAAAATAAACTTAGTTTATAAGGAATCTATGGTTAAAATTCCAAGTCTAAATACATTAGGGAAGGTCATTAAGTAAATTCAACAAGTTAGAGTTTTATTCTGGGATGTATACACCTTAATCATCTACGTTATTAATTCTCGGCCGTCCGTGTCTCCTAACTACAATCGGACGGCCCATATTTGTCGAGTTCATCAGGATACCCCTATCCTCTCAAACTAACGAGTGTGAAAGTACTTACTCCCTCCCTTATATTCTATTTGTAATTTTATTATCAGTTATCCAAACTATATTATTAACTAAAGCTTATATATATATATATACATCTCATATTACTAGTTTTATTATCGTTTCATCTTATTTTCTTAAGCTTAGTTTTATATATATATATTTTTTTTAAAAATCCTAAAATTATCAACATTCCTTGTTACTTAATAATTAATTACCTACACTCTATCCATATATTCCCTTTTTGTTTTACAATTTAATTTCACGCTTGAACTTATGAATTTGCGATCCATTTTAAACTTACTAAAGTCTACTAAATAATTTAGGAATGAAATTTATTCACCAATTTAACCACACAGTCTTCTACTTCCATAATACTATCATTTTACTCAATTCCTTTTATGTCTAAATATGTAATTTTCATTCTAGCATTACTAATCATTTAACTACTTGATAATTAATTATTAAGTACTCCTTCAATCTCTCCCACTAACCACAACATTTTCCCAGAATATAAATTTCCAAAAATGTAACTACATAAATATTTTAAATCCCAAATTACTAAACCCTTTTAAAACAATTAATATTTTATTATGTATTACTCCTCTAAACAAATCTCCCATTTTGACGATTATTACTTAAT
Source organism: Limonium bicolor (assembly GCA_023374045.1). Taxonomy (NCBI): domain Eukaryota; kingdom Viridiplantae; phylum Streptophyta; class Magnoliopsida; order Caryophyllales; family Plumbaginaceae; genus Limonium; species Limonium bicolor. The sequence goes on from CM041777.1 coordinate 380,152,914, forward strand.
AATTTATATATCTAACCAAACAACTTATTTACTATTTTAAATCCCTAAATTTATTGACTTATTTTATTACTTATTAACTCATTATTTTCATTAAGCATAGGTATATACATATATATGTATTTTAAATCATAAATACTTCTTTTAAAACGATATTATTATTATCATGATTATAATAATTATTATACTATTATTATTTATTATTATTATTATTATTATTATTATATTATTATTATTATTATTATTTTGTTTCCACCATAAAATCTAAATTTGCCCCATTTGTAACAAGTACCAAATTCTTTACCAACATCAATTATTGCCGTGACTACTAGCATCATTAAATTATTAATTTAGCATTTGAAAATCCAATTCCTTTCAATAAACCTTTTCTTTCTCACTTCTTTTACCAAATTAATGTCCATTGATTTAATAAATTTTCTGTATTGGTTTAACCCATAAGTCTATTATATCTCTTTCTTGCACTTTACTAATTGCCTTTTCTATTTTTCTCTTTCTTATTTACGATTGAATCTAACTTAAGTAACTAAACAATTAAGGTTTCTTTTTATATTACCCCAATAACACCATTTATAAAATCATTATCTTAAACTCTCAACTTATACCACATATAATGGTAAATTTTTGCTTAATTGCTGCAACAACTTTTACCCACTTAATCACACCTTAATTATTCCTAAATCTAATTAACCACTAAATTTGTTATACCTGAAATACCCCAAACCTTTGTATGTGTTTTTAAACATTAAAATATGGTATATTAAGACTAAAAAGAGTCTTAGAAACATTAGTAAACAATTTAACCATAGAAAACACAAATAAATACCTTAAAGTCAATTAGGGCTAAAATGTGCTCTAAGCTTGGGATAAGCTTGGTTAAGACCTAATAAGCTTATCAAGACTTCATTTAGGTGTTAATGAATATAATAAACCAAATACCAAAGAAAACCAAGCTTGAAAACAAGTTAAAACACAAATGTGCTTTAAGGAGTCTTAAAGCACATTTTTGAAAAATTGTCTTGTAAATGAGTTTGAATGGCTAGATGTCCATCATTACTCTTTAATTAATATGTGTACTACTTAGTATCACATTAGGAAGTCTAAATCAATGGGAAATCAAAATTTCACAACTATGTGCCTTGTTTTTGTGAATAGTAACAAAATAAGCAAGTTTATAACATATGTCAATATAATAATTTAATTGGTCAACAAGGACTAAAATACCCCTAAGTACATTAAGGGGGCCGGTTTTCTTAGTGACTCACCACACTTACAAAAAAAAATAAGCTAAGTAAAGAGCTAAAGTAAAAACACTATTTGCTTTACTACTTAAATATCTTCAAAAGCAAACTTATCTTCATTTCTTCTTTCCCTCTTCATTTCCCACGCCTCCAACCTCTCTTCTACCTGCTTCTTTCTTCATTCACGGTTTTGCAATAGTACCACCACCATATATCATCTTCAACCTCTTGTAATTCCTAGCTCACCTTGCCAAATCAAAAACTAACACCAATTCTTCTAGTCTCATCAAGCTCTTCATTTCTATCTTCTCAAAATTCCAAGAGCTCCATTTCGGTGCCAAGAGGAATCTCCATGGGAGGAGCTTGAGCTCATCTTTTCACATGTTATTGTTCTCCTTTGCTTCTAGGTAAGGAAACTCAAATAAAAACTCCATTTCCTTCTTGTTTTGATGTTGACCGAGAATCACCATTGATGGGGTTCTTTATATTGACTTTGTTCTAGCTTCATTTCAACCTTTCCATGTGACTAGGTGGAGTCCTCTCTTGCTCATAATCCAAATTCTCTCTTTCAAAATACCAAGGTAAAACAACTATCTTAATGTTTTAAAACAATGTATAACCTAGGGTTTACAATGAGATGAAGCATAAAGCTTGTATACTCATTGCATTATTTGTATTTGATTAGAAGTTGACAAGCAACTAAAAGCCTTGCCGATTTAGTCAAGGAAACAAGAAAGAAGTTGTGAGGAAAAGAGGTAAATGTGCTAACCTAATGTAGTTTAAAGTCTTAGGAGAAATGAGCTTATGTTGCTTATTAAAATAATCTAAGGAGCCAATGGTGAATGACTTAGTAAAATGTTCTCAAGGAGACTAGTAAAAAGGGCATATGTGTTGTTGAGTGTATTTGCAGGTCAAAGGCAAATATATTGTGGAAATTCAGTGTTTATGGTTTATGCACTTTAAGGGCCTAAGAGCCATGTTATTTAAGGGCCTAAGTGCCAAGCAATTTAAATTATGCACTATATTGTGATGTAGTGTTAAATGAGTGAAGTTTTGTGTACAAGATGTTCTTGATGGATTTTAGTGTTCTTGGATGTTTAATGGTGAAAACAATGTGTTTTGGCTTGGTAATGTTCTAGGAGAACCCATGTCGAAATTTAGATAATGTATAAGAGTTTAGGTGTTTAAAATGAGTTTTGGGGAGTAAGGAAGTGTTTTTTGAAAGGTTAAGTGTTCTACTAGTGAAAGAAACATGCATTAAGGTATTCTAAGAGATAAAAAGGACTTAGGCAATGTTTTAGAGGATTTAAAATGCAAGTGAGTGTTTTGGGATATTTCAAGATCATGGTGAGATTGTGTTTAGGACTTGTGCAATGTTGGTGAATAAGGAAGAAGTGATTTGTTGCATGGAGGAGCTATAAACTTGTAGAGATATTCAAGGAGTTTGGTTAGGAAGAAAAGATGCTTGGGAGATGATGTTGTAGTGGTGAGAAAACATTTGGGAATAGTGGAAGTTATAGGTATGAAACACCACATAGAACTTAGTGAAAACATTACAAGTGTAAACCTTTTTATAAGAATTTGTGTAATGCTTGAGGAGGATTTTAGTGAATGATTTAAGGAGTTTAATGGAGGTCTTAAGGTGTGTTTGAAGTGCCCAAATAAGGTTAGAACATACTAGGATATATGAGGTGAAGTTTGGAGTTAAATGGGCAATTAAAAACAAGGGTCTGGAGCAGACCGACCTTGGGGACCGGACCTGCAAGGTCGGTCGAGCCCAGTTTACCCTGCGAGAAATGGTTTCTGGAATGGACCGACCTTGGGGACCGGACTTGCAAGGTCGGTCGGGCATGGATTTTTAGTACGGATTGAGTCTCTGGAATAGACCGACCTTGGGACCGGACTTACAAGGTCGGTCATGCCTAAATTTTTGTACGTAAGTGAGTCTCGGGAATCGACCGATCTTGCGACCGACTTGCCAAGATCGGTCGGGCCTGAGTTTTCAAAGGGGAAAACTCTCGGGAATAGACCGACCTTGGACCGAACTTGCAAGGTCGGTCGGAGTAGATTTTTGACGGTAATGTGTTCTGGAATGGACCGACCTTGTGTAAGGTCGGTCGGTAAGTTCGGTCGGACCAAAACTTGTAAAAAAACAAACAAAGTGTGGCTTAAGTAGTTAACCCTAGGGGGTATAATGTAGGTAATCAAGGATAAGTTTGGGCATTAAAACATGTCATATAACCATGTTAAACACTTAGTAAATTTGAAGTTAAGTAAGTTAATTAACCGACATTCTTAATTATGTATAGGAGTGGCCTACGGTGAAAATCAATCGAAGCAAGGACCGAGGTATGGTTTTCTTGCAGTCTGTTGCCTACCGGTTTACACCGGCTTGTGTGTTGTTTGCTTTTCTGTGTGTTTATGACCTTGTAAGACTTAAGTCATGTAATGAGTTTACAGTTGTTCATATTATTGTATTGTTAAGTGTGACTCATACCCTTGTGTGTGACTAACAAGATTTAACCACATGCTGTGATTTGTTATTGAGTTCCAACAGTGAACTTCTAACGAGTGTTAACTGGGGGTGAGGAATCCGGTTGTCCGGTCACGCGTGTAAGTATAAGAGTAGATATCTGTATCAGATTCGACTCTTATGATGTTAAGATTGTTCTCCTTTATTTGGCGTTCGATCTCCCGCTAGCTTCCTCCAAAGCTTACCTATTCTGACTTATGATCGGTTTAGTGGGAACATGTGTTTGTGTGGTGTGTTCGGGTCACAATATCCGAACCATCTGTGACTTAAGTTACTCGTTCGACTAACAGAACGGTAATGAGTGTGTGTAACAAGCTTAACATGAGGGTGAACCATTCTCTAGGCTTCTTATGTTGTTTAACCTTCTTGGTTTGTTGTTGTGGAAAGTGTAATCACTATGTATGTGATGTTGTGCTATGCAATATTGTTGCTATGCCATATGTATATGTTATATGTTAAAATGAATGCCATGTCATCATGACAATTAGTTGCGCGTATCCCGGTAGCCGATGGGCTGCGCGTTAACCATACCAGCCAGGGTTGCTGACCCCCTCGGGGGCTCCATATTTTTACTGCAGGATGAGGATCGAGGAAGCGGAATGGCTATAGATTCTAGGCTGCGAATACTTTTGGTTATTTTGGATGTTGAGCCCGGGATGCGCCTGTGCTCCCGTGGCGTTATATTTTGGTACTGTTCGTGTTACAGTGACGGTCATTTACAGTTGACAGTGGAGTTATGTGTACAGTTTTCAGTGACGGTTTGTATTAAATACTCGGTATGTTGGTTATGTATATATGGTTGTTGTTACCTAATGCTCGGGAGTCTGATCATCAGACCGGTACACTTGTATTTATTCTGCCTAGTTAACCACGTGGGTGGTTAACGGCGTTGTAGCACCGAATCGTTTAGTTATTGTTTAGTTGTTTTTCCGCTGCGATTTCAGTTATTGTTAAGTGATTAGTAGGGGTGTTACAAAAAGTGGTATCAGAGCGAAGTATCGCTCTGATGACTAGAATACCGAGCTTAGGAATATACCGAGTTAGGAAACCTAACCACAGTTACCTAAGTGAGCAGTTCTGTAAGGTTAACCACTAACTAAGTGTGGAGATACCTTGTTGTCGGGAAGACGTTACAATCGTTGGAACCGATAAGTGTGCAAGCACAATGCTAATGAATGTTCGTGTGAATTAGATGTCAGGTAGACCACGAGGTCGAGGCCGCGGGCGCGGCATTGGTGATACTGGGAACCAGGGAGAGAACCCTACGGCACAAGTCATGGCCGATGCTGTAGCGGCCGCCGTAGCCCAGATGGTCCCACAATTAGTAGCTGCAATTCAGCAGGGGCAACAGCCCGAAGTTCAACCACCACCGCCACCGCCACGAGAGACCAACTGGGTCAAGGCGTTGGCAGATTAAGACCCCCGTCGTTTCATGGGGAGACCGACCCCCGTAAGCTGGAGGCGTATATCTCCGAGTTGGAGACCGCCTACGAGACCTTGGATGTGCCTGCTGGGGCCAAGGTCCGTCTTGCCGCTTACTACCTGAAGGGTTCGGCACAAAGTTGGTGGAAGCTTGTGAGAGAGGACCGGATGGCGGATCCTCAGTTTGGTTGGAGAGAGTATACGGCTCTGCTGCGAGCCAAGTATTATCCTGTGCATGTGCAAGAGGCCAAGCGCCTAGAGCTGGATAGTCTGAGGCAGGGGGATAAGATGTCGGTCGATGACTACTACACTGCCTTCACCGGCCTTATCCACCTGTTACCGGACCTGGGATACTCGAACCGGGTGCTGGTAAACCGTTTCTACAACGGTCTCAGCCACCGTCTTCGCTATGGGATGGGGCCAGCTGAGTATACTACCTTGCAGTAATTAGAATACAGTGTGATGTGAATAAGTGTAGTCCATAAGTGAATATTAATGTGAGTTTGTGAGTATGTTTTGCGGGGCATGACTGACATCCTAAATCCAGGAGTGCTATCATGCCGCTGCCAAGGTTGAGATTACCGTCCGACTGAGGGACGAGGAAATGCGCACAAGCGCAAGGCCACGAGAGTCCGCACCAGGGTGGGACAAGGGCCAAGCCCAAACCACCACAGCTGAGGAGCCACTGAAGCTCACATATGCATACGCGGCGAAACCCCTACGCTCTTACCCGCCTAAGGGTAATTACTTAATCATGTGTGTCAAGTTGAAGTGTATGTTGTTAAGTTATGAAGTAGGTATTGATTGTGTACTGTGATAGCAGCTAGCGCGGGTTCTGGACCGGAGCGCCACTACTACTGTAAGTGGTGTAACGGAGACCACCCGGCAAGGACTGCAAGGGAATGACGTGCAGTGTCGCTACGCGAGAAGTGGGGTCACCGTGACTATGAGTGTTACCGGAACCCCAACAGCAGAGTCAACAAGCCCAAGGGGCAGTGGAAGGGTAAGGCCACAGCGACCATCGATGGCCCGAAGTCGGCTAACCAGCCACCCACAGATCAGAGGAACACTGATTCCCAGAAGGGGAAAGGGTCGGGACCTAGCAAGGCCGCCCTGAATGTGGTGGACCGGTCTGAGGCGCCAGGACCCTCTTCTAGACCAGGTACCGCCTAAATTGTTGAGTGAAATAAGTGATTGCATACCGCATTTCATGCATGTGAGTTAGTGAGTCTAAGTGTACTACCATGTGAGTAAGAATTAAAGTATAATGTGAAGGTCACCTAAAATAGGTAATTTGGAAATCTAGGAACCTTCAATATTTGTTATCCAATCCCACCCACACCAAACCCTGAAGGAACCACCATCAACATCACCGACTTTCCTATGGAGCAATGTCAGGTTATCCAGCCAGGTATGATACTCTTAAATGGATACCTGACACCGGAAGCACAAATCCACATCATCAGACGATGCAATGAACTGGGAGCAACACCCGGAGGTTTCTACACACCCGAATACCCGAGTGGATCGAGAATGAAATTGAAGATGATGTGCATGGGTAAGGACTGGAACCCTTACACCAAGACATATCAGGAAGTGCGAGCCGAAGATGGAGCAACTGTACCGATGGTACCTGAGGAGTTCCTTGCGGTCGTTAACCACGCCGTGGGAATTGCTCAGCAAGTTGAATCAGATTCAATACCAAGTGTTAAAGCAGATTTATGTATTGTGAACTTCTACCAGAAAGGTGGACGGTTGGGTTTACACCAAGATAAGGACGAGTCACCCGAGTCTCTAAGTAAGGGAGTACCCGTGGTGTCTTGGTCCATTGGTGATACCGCAGTGTTTATATATGGCGAGCAGAAGCGTGCTGATCTCGCAAAGAAGTTAGTGTTGAAATCAGGAGATGTACTAATCATGGGTGGGCAGTCAAGGATGCTATATCATGGCATCAGGAAGATCAAACTGAATACCGCACCATCGGCAGTGATCAATGCCACACACATGAAACCCGGACGTTTGAATTTGACCTTCAGACAGTTTTAAAGCCTTGTATAATTATGTAATGTGTTAAGCCAGTTGTATGTTAGGAATGCTATATCTAGCTAAGTTTACAATGTAATCGACTTATGATGTGAAGGGAGTGTTAATCAATAAAGTGGAGTTGTTCGAAGTATATCAACCGTGTTATTACCAAATACTTATTAGTTTGCCAATGAATTAGGCTGTGCACTCGGAACGGGAGGTATACTGAGTGTCTGCAATGAGGCAGAAGCCGGCAGGAGCGGCACAATCCTCACCGGTACCTTTCCAGTCAATGGCGTGGACGCTTCGATCTTGTTCGACTCCGGAGCCTCACATACATTTATTTCGCTATCTTTTGCGAAGAGGCTGGGGTTAGACGGTGATGAGATGCCAGATTTTCTAGTCACTCTCCCGTCGAAAGAGCGGATCAGGTGTACCCGCTACCACCGAGATGCTGTTGTACGAATTCGTGATGAAGAGTTTCCGATCGACTTGATAGAGTTCGACGGACTTGGTTTTGATGTGATTGTCGGGATGAACTGGTTGGAGCGGTACAAGGGCAGAATCCTGTGTGCCGAGCATCGTCTGCTTCTTCGGAGTCCGTTGGGGTTACTATATCTTACCGCCAGAGGCCCAGGGAGCCTTCGACTCAGATCATCACCGCCATGGCCTTGTATCGTGAATTACGACGAGGGAATGATGTATACCTCTGCTATGTCCAGGACATAGAGAGAGACCCAGAGTTTAGCCCAGATGTGCCGGTAGTGTCGGAGTTTCCTGATGTATTTCCTAAGGAACTGCCGGGCATGCCGCCAGCACGGGAAGTTGAGTTTGAAATTGATTTGGTTCCGGGCACCGGACCAATTGCGAAGGCGCCCTATCGTATGGCTCCAGCAGAGATGACAGAGCTCAAGGAGCAGCTGAGAGACCTACTCGACAAGGGATTTATCCGCCCTAGCGTTTCACCATGGGGAGCGCCGGTCCTCTTCGTGAAGAAGAAGGACGGTAGCCTCCGCCTTTGTATTGATTATCGTGAGCTGAATGCAGTTACGGTGAAGAACCGTTATCCTTTACCACGCATTGACGACTTATTTGATCAGTTGAGAGGAGCATCAGTGTTCTCCAAGATAGATCTACGATCCGGATACCATCAGATTGCCATCCAGACAGTGACATTGAGAAGACCACATTCAGAACCAGATATGGACATTATGAGTTTACGGTTATGCCGTTTGGTTTATCCAATGCACCAGCCAAGTTCATGGACTTAATGAACCGCTTGTTCCAAGATCAGTTGGACAAGTCAGTGGTAGTCTTCATCGACGATATTCTTGTGTACTCGAAATCGAGAGGTGAGCATGAAAGCCACCTGAGAAATGTGTTACAAACATTGAGAAAGAATCAGTTGTATGCTAAGTTTCAAAGTGTGAGTTTTGGTTGAACCAAGTATCCTTTCTTGGTCATGTGATTTCTGAGGCCGGGATCGCTGTTGATCCGGCAAAGATTGATGCAGTGCGCGCACCTGGCCTAGGCCGAAGACAGTTACCGATATCAGGAGCTTCCTCGGTCTGGCAGGATATTATAGGAGGTTTGTGAAGGACTTCTCCAGTGTCTCGAAGCCGATGACTTCCTTGATGAAGAAGGATGCTCCATTCGAGTGGACAGATGACTGCGAGAGTTCTTTCAGAGTCTCAAGGATGCTCTGACATCTGCACCAGTCCTGACTATACCAGACGGTCCAGATGGTTTTGAGGTCTATTGCGACGCATCAGGCAGAGGTATGGGTTGTGTGTTGATGCAACACGGGAAGGTCGTAGCATACGCCTCCCGACAGCTGAAGAAGCATGAGGAGAACTACCCTACCCACGATTTAGAACTGGGTGCCATTGTCTTCGCATTGAAGATATGGCGACATTATTTGTATGGGGTAAGTGTGACAATTTATTCTGACCACAAAAGTTTAAAGTACTTGTTCACTCAGAAGGAGTTGAACATGAGACAAAGAAGGTGGGTCGAGTTCTTAAACGACTACGACATCAATTTACAGTACAAAGAGGGTAAGGCAAATGTGGTAGCTGACGCATTGAGTCGCCGAGCACACTCTCTCCATTCGCTAGTCTCTCATACTGGCTTGGTTGAAGAGGTGCGGAGTGCTCAGAGTGACGGATCAGTATATGTTGGAGATCAGGCAGAAGCTTATTGATGGCACATTCGAGGGTCAGAAGTACGACTTCCGACTCCATGATGATGACCTGATTAGGCTCAATGGCCGACTGTGTATCCCGAGGAGTAGCGCTGAACTGAAGGAGCGCATACTGAGTGAATCCCATTGTTCTACGACTTCGATTCACCCCGGAGCTTCAAAGATGTACAAGGGTATGAAACGTTATTTTTGGTGGACTGGAATGAAAAAGGATGTAAATGATTATGTATTGAGGTGTCTCACTTGCCAGAAGGTCAAGTTTGAGCACCGACGGCCTGGTGGTATGGTACAGCCAATGCCAGTGCTTGAGTGGAAGTTCCATGACATTTCTATGGACTTCGTAGTAGGGCTTCCGCCTACAAGGGGAGGTCTGAATATGATTTGGGTTGTTGTTGACCGACTGACCAAGGTGGCTCGATTCATACCGATGAAGGACACCTGGAAAGTGGCAAAACTAGCAGAGCTCTTCGACAGAGAGATTGTAAGACATCATGGGGTACCGAAAACAATTGTGTCTGACAGGGATACCAGATTCCTCTCAAGGTATTGGAAATCCACACGGGAAGCGCTTGGTACCGAGCTGAAGCTAAGTACAGCGTTCCACCCACAGACTGATGGTCAGAGTGAGCGCACCATCCAGACACTTGAGGATATGTTACGTGCATGTGCACTTGATTTTCAGACCAGCTGGATTGACAAGTTACATCTGATCGAGTTTAGCTACAACAACAGTTACCATGCTTCGATCAAGATGTCTCCCTTCCAGGCTTTGTACGGTAGACCATGCCGCACGCCATTATGCTGGGATGAGTCGAGTGAGACGGTCATTATAGGACCAGAGTATCTGGAACAAGTTCAAGCAGAAGTACGCCAAATCCGGGCTAACATGAAGTCAGCTCAGGATAGGCAGAAATCATACGCCGATGTGCGCAGACGTGACCTGGAGTTCGCCGTGGGCGATCAGGTATTTCTGAGAGTATCCCCCATGAAGGGAGTATTTCGTTTTGGCCAGAAAGGCAAGTTGAGCCCGAAATATGTGGGGCCTTATGTTGTGACGGAGCGGATCGGCCCGGTAGCTTACAGACTTGATTTACCCGCCGAGCTGGGCAAGGTACATGATGTATTTCATGTGTCCCAGTTGAAGAAATATATGTCTCATCCGTCTCATGTACTTCAGCCTGAAAGGCTAACCTTAGAGCCGACCATGCGATCAGTGGAGACTCCGGTACGGATTCTGGATACTAAGACTCGAGACACTCGCCATAAGTCAGTGAGACTGGTGAAGGTTCTCTGGTCTAACCAGGACGTTGAGGAGGCCACTTGGGAGCTGGAAGATAAGATGAAGGCGAAGTACCCGTCATTGTTTACTTCTTAGTGTTTATGTGTATAGGGTACGGGGCGTACCCCTTTTAAGGGGGTAGAGCCGTTTCGGTTATGTGTGTAGTACGACATGTATTTAAATACATCGTCTATGTTATGTTTTATGTTACAGACCGTTGTGTCTGAATGATGTTGTTGTATGGACCTTGTGTCCGATGTTATGTAAGTATGTTGTTATGTTGTTATGGATATTGTTTTATGAGAATTCCCGTGTCCTTTTCTAATATTTAGGATATGTGGAAGTGTGAACTTTGGGGACAAAGTTCTTTTAAGGGGGGTAGATTGAAATACCCCAAACCTTTGTATGTGGTTTAAACATTAAAATATGGTATATTAAGACTAAAAAGAGTCTTAGAAACATTAGTAAACAATTTAAACCATAGAAAACACAAATAAATACCTTAAAGTCAATTAGGGCTAAAATGTGCTCTAAGCTTGGGATAAGCTTGGTTAAGACCTAATAAGCTTATCAAGACTTCATTTAGGTGTTAATGAATATAATAAACCAAATACCAAAGAAAACCAAGCTTGAAAACAAGTTAAAACACAAAATGTGCTTTAAGGAGTCTTAAAGCACATTTTTGAAAATTGTCTTGTAAATGAGTTTTGAATGGCTAGATGTCCATCATTACTCTTTAATTAATATGTGTACTACTTAGTATCACATTAGGAAGTCTAAATCAATGGGAAATCAAAAATTTCACAACTATGTGCCTTGTTTTTATGAATAGTAACAAAATAAGCAAGTTTATAACATATGTCATATAAGTAATTTAATTGGTCAACAAGGACTAAAATACCCCTAAGTACATTAAGGGGCCGGTTTTCTTAGTGACTCACCACACTCACAAAAAAAAAAGCTAAGTAAAGAGCTAAAGTAAAACACTATTTGCTTTACTACTTAAATATCTCAAAAGCAAACTTATCTTCATTTCTTCTTTCCCTTTCATTTCCCATGCCTCCAACCTCTCTTCTACCTTCTTCTTTCTTTCATTCACGGTTTTGCAATAGTACCACCACCATATATCATCTTCACCTCTTGTAATTCCTAGCTCACCTTGCCAAATCAAAAACTAAGACCACCATTCTTCTAGTCTCATCAAGCTCTTCATTTCTATCTTCTCAAAATTCCAAGAGCTCCATTTCGGTGCCAAGAGGAATCTCCATGGGAGGAGCTTGAGCTCATCTTTTCACATGTTATTGTTCTCCTTTGCTTCTAGGTAAGGAAACTCAAATAAAACTCCATTTCCTTCTTGTTTTGATGTTGACCGAGAATCACCATTGATGGGGTTCTTTATATTGCTTTGTTCTAGCTTCATTTCAACCTTTCATGGACTAGGTGGAGTCCTCTCTTGCTACATATCCAAACTCTCTTTCAAATACCAAGGTAAAACAACTATCTTAATGTTTTAAAACAATGTATACCTAGGGTTTACAATGAGATGAAGCATAAAGCTTGTATACTCATTGCATTATTTGTATATTGATTAGAAGTTGACAAGCAACTAAAAGCCTTGCCGATTTAGTCAAGGAAACAAGAAAGAAGTTGTGAGGAAAAGAGGTAAATGTGCTAACCTAATGTAGTTTAAAGTCTTAGGAGAAATGAGCTTATGTTGCTTATTAAAATGATCTAAGGAGCCAATGGTGAATGACTTAGTAAAATGTTCTCAAGGAGACTAGTAAAAAGGGCATATGTGTTGTTGAGTGTATTTGCAGGTCAAAGGCAATATATTGTGGAAATTCAGTGTTTATGGTTTATGCACTTTAAGGGCCTAAGAGCCATGTTATTTAAGGGCCTAAGTGCCAAGCAATTTAAATTATGCACTATATTGTGATGTAGTGTTAAATGAGTGAAGTTTTGTGTACAAGAATGTTCTTGATGGATTTTAGTGTTCTTGGATGTTTAATGGTGAAAACAATGTGTTTTGGCTTGGTAATGTTCTAGGAGAACCCATGTCGAAATTTAGATAATGTATAAGAGTTTTAGTGTTTAAAATGAGTTTTGGGAGTAGGAAGTGTTTTGAAAGGTTAAGTGTTCTACTAGTGAAAGAAACATGCATTAAGGTATTCTAAGAGATAAAAAGGACTTAGGCAATGTTTTAGAGGATTTAAAATGCAAGTGAGTGTTTTGGGATATTTCAAGATCATGGTGAGATTGTGTTTAGGACTTGTGCAATGTTGGTGAATAAGGAAGAAGTGATTTGTTGCATGGAGGAGCTATAAACTTGTAGAGATATTCAAGGAGTTTGGTTAGGAAGAAAAGATGCTTGGGAGATGATGTTGTAGTGGTGAGAAAACATTTGGGAATAGTGGAAGTTATAGGTATGAAACACCACATAGAACTTAGTGAAAACATTACAAGTGTAAACCTTTTTATAAGAATTTGTGTAATGCTTGAGGAGGATTTTAGTGAATGATTTAAGGAGTTTAATGGAGGTCTTAAGGTGTGTTTGAAGTGCCCAAATAAGGTTAGAACATACTAGGATATATGGGTGAAGTTTGGAGTTAAATGGGCAATTAAAAACAAGGGTCTGGAGCAGACCGACCTTGGGGACCGGACCTGCAAGGTCGGTCGAGCCCAGTTTACCCTGCGAGAAATGTTTCTGGAATGGACCGACCTTGGGGACCGGACTTGCAAGGTCGGTCGGGCATGGATTTTTAGTACGGATTGAGTCTCTGGAATAGACCGACCTTGGGACCGGACTTACAAGGTCGGTCATGCCTAAATTTTTGTACGTGAGTGAGTCTCGGGAATCGACCGATCTTGCGACCGGACTTGCCAAGATCGGTCGGGCCTGAGTTTTCAAAGGGAAAAACTCTCGGGAATAGACCGACCTTGTGGACCGAACTTGCAAGGTCGGTCGGAGTAAAATTTTTGACGGTAATGTGTTCTGGAATGGACCGACCTTGTGTAAGGTCGGTCGGTAAGTTCGGTCGGACCAAAACTTGTAAAAAAAAACAAACAAGTGTGGCTTAAGTAGTTAACCCTAGGGGGTATAATGTAGGTAATCAAGGATAAGTTTGGGCATTAAACATGTCATATAACCATGTTAAACACTTAGTAAATTTGAAGTTAAGTAAGTTAATTAACCGACACTCTTAATTATGTATAGGAGTGGCCTACGGTGAAAATCAATCGAAGCAAGGACCGAGGTATGGTTTTCTTGCAGTCTGTTGCCTACCGGTTTACACCGGCTTGTGTGTTGTTTGCTTTTTTGTGTGTTTATGACCTTGTAAGACTTAAGTCATGTAATGAGTTTACAGTTGTTCATATTATTGTATTGTTAAGTGTGACTCATACCCCTTGTGTGTGACTAACAAGATTTAACCACATGCTGTGATTTGTTATTGAGTTCCAACAGTGAACTTCTAACGAGTGTTAACTGGGGTGAGGAATCCGGTTGTCCGGTCACGCGTGTAAGTATAGAGTAGATATCTGTATCAGATTCGACTCTTATGATGTTAAGATTGTTCTCCTTTATTTGGCGTTCGATCTCCCGCTAGCTTCCTCCAAAGCTTACCTATTCTGACTTATGATCGGTTTAGTGGGAACATGTGTTTGTGTGGTGTGTTCGGGTCACAATATCCGAACCATCTGTGACTTAAGTTACTCGTTCGACTAACAGAACGGTAATGAGTGTGTGTAACAAGCTTACATGAGGGTGAACCATTCTCTAGGCTTCTTATGTTGTTTAACCTTCTTGGTTTGTTGTTGTGGAAGTGTAATCACTATGTATGTGATGTTGTGCTATGCAATATTGTTGCTATGCCATATGTATATGTTTATGTTAAAATGAATGCCATGTCATCATGACAATTAGTTGCGCGTATCCCGGTAGCCGATGGGCTGCGCGTTAACCATACCAGCCAAGGGTTGCTGACCCCCTCGGGGGCTCCATATTTTTACTGCAGGATGAGGATCGAGGAAGCGGAATGGCTATAGATTCTAGGCTGCGGAAATACTTTTGGTTATTTTGGATGTTGAGCCCGGGATGCGCCTGTGCTCCCGTGGCGTTATATTTTGGTATTGTTCGTGTTACAGTGACGGTCATTTACAGTTGACAGTGGAGTTAATGTGTACATTTTCAGTGACGGTTTGTATTAAATACTCGGTATGTTGGTTATGTATATATGGTTGTTGTTACCTAATGCTCGGAGTCTGATCATCAGACCGGTACACTTGTATTTATTCTGCCTAGTTAACCACGTGGGTGGTTAACGTGTTGTAGCACCGAATCGTTTAGTTATTGTTTAGTTATTTTTCCGCTACGATTTCAGTTATTGTTAAGTGATGATTAGTAGGGGTGTTACAATACCCTAATACAATCATTTAATTTATATTAGTTTTTACCACTTATATAAATTACTATATCTATAATAGCCAAGGAAATCAAGAAAATGGAGTATATTACCGGTTCGAGAGAGAAATTTTTCAGGTGCCCGTGAGATCTGGAGAGCAAGGTGCCTCAGTTGGTGATTGAAGATGAAAAGGGTGTAGATGCAATCAGAGATGAAGACATGCAGGGCTGTGCTCTTGCTCGCCACTTTGGATTACAAAAATTGTCGTAAAGAGAATAAGTTCTAGTGATTTACACAGGCGTGGAACAGTAACAGAATGAAGGAAAGTACAGAGCATATGTTCGTTGCTCGCTAGTTTTGGTTGCAAGAAGGGAATGAACAACGGTGGAGATACAGAGAAAAAAAATGAAGAGAGGTGTGGACGACGTGAGTGAAGAAAGTATGGAAGAAGATTGATTGACAGTTGAAGGAAATGAAGAGGGGCGGTGGTATTTATGTTCTAATTGCAAGTTTGATCGTGAATACAAGGAAAATAGAGAGTGATGCTGAGCATAAATATTCTCTCATGAGTAAAAGGTTATATGAAGAGGAAGAAGAAACGGCAAATTGTTCATCTGCCAATCTTGTTATAACCCAAAGTTCGTAGCATTTTATTTCGTTTGATGTAATTCTAAGTTGGCTTTTGTTACGTAGGACATGGGAGTCCTTTTTATATAAGCAGAGGGACAAGGTGGACTTTTCCCTTCTAAAGAATTTTGGTAAGTATTAATTAACTCTTTGGTTAATTAATTCTCACGCTCTACACCACGATCAGATCGTTCTCTCATTTGACAGTTCCCAGCCTTCTTCTCTCTCTTCTCTCTCAGCGCCGTTCCTTCTCTCGATCAGTCAAGCCCTATTATTCTGCTGTCAAGGTTCCACTGCGGATTGCCAGTCTTTGCGAATTGCTGGTTCTTCGAGGTAGGGTTGTGATTGCTCTATTCTCTTTGATCTTCGGTTCCTGAGTTTTCCCCATTTGATTGCCCTCTGCATTGAATTGTGATACAGCGTAACTCTTGCGTCCCTGTTAATTCTCTTCGGCGAGTGGCTCGTCTGTGATTTCGACGTCAGATTCAGGTGAGGGTGAGGGTTTATTGCAGTTTTGGGTTGCAGTTTCAGTTTCGGGGGTTTTTAGTTGCGTTTCTGATTCGGGGTTGCAATTGTGTTCTGTTCAGAGGTTTTGTGCAGCATTTTCGATTGTATCGCCGGTTTGCTTTTTGGGTTGCAGCGTTGGTTGGCTCTGCTGTTCAGATTGGTCTCCGTCTCTGCAAATTCGTCGGTAGGTGGCTTATGGATTCGGCTAGTGTGTTCGGCCTTGGGGAGTTTCGTTCTGGTTCTGAATTCTGAATGCATCTGTCTTTGGATTGTGAATTGTGTTGGTGAACTGTCTGTTTAACACCGTTTTAATGCTTACAAACCCCCAAGGTTGTTTTCTGCAAACTTATGATGTTTTGACATTGTTTTGGTGCCTCTGTTTGTGTGAAAATCGCCTCTGTTCACTGTGTTTTTCGGCGTGTCCGAACTTCCGTCCGACCTTGGAAGTTCGGACATGCATCGTTGCGCTTTAAATCTTCTGGAGTTTTCACTGTGTCCGGACTTCTGTCCGAGCTTTGAAGTTCGGACAGCCTTCTGTATTTTCTGATTTTGCCTCGACTTGTGTCCGAACATGGATGTCCGGACACAAGTTCGGACTTTACGCGTATTTGTTTCTCGAAGAACGTCCGAACATCAGTCCACACTTGGATGTTCGGACACCTCTGTCTCTGCCTCTGTTTTGAAGTTCGACCTGTGTCCGAACATTGATGTCCGGACACAAGTTCGGACATGCCTCTGTTTTGACCATAACTTGCTCATTTGGGCTCCGTTTTGACTTCCATCTGCGGGGTTGGATTCCCCTTCTGATTTCTAAGCTATCTATGTGCTTTCTGGTGCCTTTGGTGCACACATGCTTAATGGTTTTAAGCTTATGTTTTGGGACCTAGTTATCTCTGTGTCTGAACCTTTGGATGGCTGGTCTCGCTGTCTCGTAGCGCGCTATGTAGGATCCTTCTGTTCACGGGTGATGTTCCCCGTTCTGTTCACGGGTGTTTTCACCTGTTCTATTTACGAGTGAGGTTTCCTCGTTCTGTTCACGAGCTAGTTGCTTGTTCTGTCTGTATGCCGTGATCAACTAGTGTCCGCTCTGTTTTCCGCTTCTGTCTGCTTCTGACTCTGTTTAGTCCTCTATTGTATGGACTTCTGTTCTGTTTTCTGACATGCTTATGGATTCCTTTGACTCCTTCTGATTTGTTAACATTCTATAAATGTTTTGAGCATGCTGGTTGATGAAGTTAGTCATCTACTGGGCATAGTTGTGTGCTCATTCCCCTACTTTATCTAACATTGCAGATTGATCAGCGAGGATCACTTTGCTCAGCTCTGGAGAGTTTAGTTTATTTGTTATTTCGTTCTTGGAGACTTTGTATTTGAATTTGAGCCTTTGGGCCTCTTCAGTTAGCTCTTGCTTTTGATATTCGTTTTGGTGGGTTCTGTTTTAAACTTTGAGATGTTACGACATCATTTCGGTTTATACTTTATTCAAGTATTCGTTTGGGCCTTATTTGATTATCTGTATAAGTCTGTTTTTAGAGCCTTGCATTATTATGTAATAATACGCGGCGTGTAATACCCTAACTCCTAGGCCAGTGTTTGGGGGTGTTACGTTTAGTGGTATCAGAGCTGCGGGTTCTAATCTGCTGGGATTTTAAGTTAGCCAGTCAGTCAGAAACGTCAGTGTTAGTGTCTGAGTCTAACTGTCTGCTGTTGGACTTTCAGAATGCCGCCAAGAAGAGCAACGAACCCTCCAGGAAATGTGGCTGATGCTGTTCAGCAGTTCATGACGCAGCTCATGCAGACCATGGCTGCAGGAGGAGGACCAGTTGGAGGGCCAGGCCCAGCTGGGGCTGATGCTGGAGGCCGGAATGTGAAGGCGCTTCAGGAGTTCATGAAGCTGAAGCCGCCGTCGTTCGATGGGGCAAGAGACCCCCAGGAGGCCAGTCATTGGTTGACTGAGGTCGAGGATTTGCTGCGTGTGATGGGCTCTGAGGAGGAGCAGAAGGTGGACTTCGCCACCTTTCTTTTCAAGGCCGAAGCCAAGGAGTGGTGGAGGTCAGTGATGGGGAGATTCCCACTGCCTAGAGCTGGATAGAGAATTTGAAGCTCATAGAATCGCGTATGGTAAAAGCATACCACGCTTGTTTGATAAACCTTATTCCCAAGATAAAAGGGATAAAAGGATATTGTATAACACATTAGGATAACGAGAAGGACAAATAAACCCTAAGTTATCAGAGTCGTGCAGCAGAAGCTAGTGGGCCCAAATTCTAAGGTTTAGTACACCTAGTGAATGAATGAACAATTATCAACGCCTTGAAGCCTTTAAGGCTTGAACCAAACCTGGTTCAGAGTAAACAAACTCCGATGAGAATTCTTGGTGCAGGGACTAAACCAGTAATTGGTTAAGACCCTTTGACCAGAATACATTGTATAATAGACCGCATGGAAGTCGAACCACTCCATGACGGCTGAATGCCTTCGACTTATGTTCAATGTTGACACATGGTAGATTACGTGGGCGTAATCCCTTTTTAAGGGGGTAGGGTGAAAACCGCGAAAGAATGTATGTTACGTGATAGGGCGTAAACTACAATGCGCATAGCGCAAAAGAATTTGTTTGATGATTGGTACTTATGTTACATAAACATATGTAGCCATTCATAATGTAATTAAGGTTAATTGTGAGATTTGAAGTGGAAAGGATTATTGATGGTGAGAAATTTGAGGTGAATGGAGTAGAGAAACTCCATGGGGAATGAGGACCCCGATTGGTAATAATTTGGGAAATGAGTATGTTTGATGAGTATGTTGGAGAAATTTGATGAGTATAAATCGGTATGAAACCGATGTCGAACCTAGTGGGAATTGAGTCCCCTAGGTAATTTGAGTTGGTTGTATTTGTGAATAACTTGAGAATAGGATTGATTTGACTTGTAAATGATTTGAGGATAGAAGAACTAATTTGAGAACTAACTTTGAAATTCTTGGGTATAGTAGTTGAAGATAGGATTGAGTAACAATTGATGAGATGAGTAGTAAATGAGTAAATAGATTCTAGAAATTGGTAAATGTATGATTGTATGATTATGACTAGAAAGACTGGGAAGATAGAAAATTAAATAAGGATTGACTATTTGATTGTGTGAATTGAGGTGGGAAGTGGAACTTGGTTTGCTAGCGATCAAGGGAAACCGAACACCAAAGTGGGGTGGATGGATAGTTCAACACCAATGCTGATCACATTGGGGTTGAATGACTCTTGAAGCTCCGTATAAGTGGCCACAAGTAATCACACTAGTAATAGTGAAACTAACATAAATTGGAATTTGGAGTTGCGTGGAAGTTTTCAAAATGAATTTCCAAAATGATTTTGGCAAACGATTTTCTTCAAACTTGAGAATGAGGATTGGTTTTGAAACCACTCCCACGGGCGCTAGTGGATCTTTCATGGCTAGGCACGGGTATCCGGTTGAACCATGGAGGTGAAGCTAGTTGTGAGTCGGTGGAGGTAATGAATAGTTTTGAAACCATTACAACGGATGAGCAAGGGTACTAAGTGACCTGTAGGACGTTTGTAGTGTGTGTTTTGTATTTGTCCAAAGGCCGCCGGATATGAGTAGTCCGGTCAGGGAAGAGTACCCATTTTGGAGCCTGAGGATTCTCTAGAGTTGCAAATGAATTTTGATCAAACCAAAGGACCGTAGAGCCAGAAAGAGTAAGTGCTCAATGTCATGACGGCCGTGAACCAGAGAGCATGTGTTCAAATGTGACCGGTACCGGAGGGATCACTCGATTTGGGGGAGGACTTAGTGCCTAATTGTCTACGGATGGACCCCCAATGAGAGATTTGGGAAAAAAGATATTTTTGGTTGCTATGCATGCTTGACATGTTGTGTGGATATGTGGTTTGTATTCAGTCAGTCATTGGAGCCTGACAGTTGTAGAGAGAGTATAACTTAGTATTGAGCACCTTGGTGACTAACAATCTTAGACTCACTAACTTTGTGGGCAAAGTTCTTTAAGGGGGGTAGATTGAAATACCCCGTACTTAATTAGGGTGATTAAATTACTCTAATATGATATTGAGGGCTTATTAGTGCCTAATGAATTTTGGTAAAAAGTATAAATCCAAAAGAAACAAGAAAAACGCTTAAAAAGTGAAAAACGCTAAATTGAGCGTTAAGTGACCCTAGGGGAAATACAACCTTAGGAAGGGTATTAAATGAAATTAAAAAGGCTTAATAATTCCTAAATAAAATATGGGAACAATTCCCGAAGAAAACGGATCCATAAAACGAATTAGAAACGCTAATAAAGCTTTAGCGCACGTTTTTCGAGAAAATCCGAAAACATGACTTTAAGTGGTCAAACGAACCCGTAAAAATTATAGTTCATTAAATAACTATAAATAAACATTAATGGGAGTATAATAACCATTAAAATTAATTAAATGAGAAAATTCCAGAAAACGGGCCCGGTTAGTGAATAGTGCTAAACCGGGTAAATTAACGAGTGTTTTCTGTAAAAGACGAAAAACGCTCCAGCTTGTATTATTATAGTGGTCCGGTTTATTAATGTAGACAGCCCTCACACATGACTAGTTAGCTAATTAATTAAGTCAAAGAGCAAAAAGTAAAAAGGGTACAAGTACCCCTTTATCCTCTCTCTCTCCTTTATTTCTTTTCCCCCTCTCTTCCTCTCTTCTTCCTCCCACCAATTTTCTCCTCCCTCTCTCTGGTTTGAATGATTTGAGCTTCTCCCATGGCTACTCCCTCTTTCTCTCCATGCTCTAGCCAACTCCAAGCTCCAAATGCAAAACAATTACATATTTGAACTCTCCTCATCCTCCTCTACCTTTCTCTCTTTTCGGAATTTCAAAAGGATGAGTTTCATCTCCATGGGTTTTCCCCATTTGAAGAGAAAAGCACATCATCTTGTAGCTTGGAGTCTCCTCTTTCTTCTAAGG
>CM041777.1:380861505-380917218 GCA_023374045.1 Limonium bicolor
GGGGCTCATGAGCTATGGTTGCAAAGCTCTTCGAAAGAGGATTCCAACGAGCTATGAAGCTTGTTATTTGGCTTAAGATGAGAAAGTTGTGATCTGTGCAAGACAAGGTGTTCTTTAAGGTTCTAATCCAAGAACATTGAAGTTTTTGTGATGTTTCTTCAAAGAGAGGAGGAGTAACAAATTTGGGAGCTCTCATAATGACAGGTAAGTGTCTGATTAATGATTTACTCAGGGGACAAGGATGATATGGCACTTAATGAAAGTCGTGGTTGTTGTAATAGTAAAAATTAAAGCATTTTTGTCCTTAATGACTCACCTCTTCAAGTCGGCAGCCTTAGGTCTCGTTTTACCTGTTTTTTTTGTTTCTCCCTTATATATATATGTAACATTTGATGCATTAATCTCATTCATAAGGACTTATACCATGTGTTAGGTATGTTACATAGCCAAAATGCCTTAAAACACCATTTTATGTGCTTCCGGGTTCACATTGATTATGCAATTTGTTTTGGCTAGTTTAAATGTGTCCTTAATATATTTACAACCTTTAGAAACTTTTTTCATGAAATAGCATGTTGCTCAATCCAATTGAAACCAAGTCGTTTAGTGGTTTCTCCTTGACTTTCATCAGTTTAGTACCTGTTTACTATGGACTTTGTATACTTAATTTGTGTGTATACAAAATGGCTCCTATGACCATTTAATTGTTGTTCCCTTATTCTTTTATGGTATTTAGGCTCATTAGCCTTTTCGTTCCATGTATACACGCTTAAAGCACATTTTTCTTTAAAGCACATTTTTGTGCTCTAAGGTGCGTTTTTGGTTTAAACGCTAATTCCGCTTAATGCATATTACTACTCTTAGAGGTATTTCACATTTGAAATCTCTTGGGAACTTATTTTTAGTTCCCTAATTTATTTGTGCTCTTTAAAACACCTTTTGCTCTAATTGTTCCTAAAGTAGGTTTTGGTGTAAATTGTTGTTCAACACTTCTTCTAATGTTTCTAAGGCACGTTCTAGCCTTAGTATATCCAAATTAGATGGTTCATTAATATATTAAGGTTTGGGATATTTCAATCATGAACTACACGAATGGGCAATTGATAATCAACGATAATTGAATTACAGTAGCGAAAGAGATGAAAATCCAAACTTCACAATGTTGATGCACATATATCAAAAATGATGAGCAAACGTCAACAAAGTCATGAACTGTTAACTTAGTTTCCAATAAATAAAGAAAATAAAAATAAAAATGTAGCTACAAAACAAGAATGAGCAACAGAAGCACACACCACTCTCAACTCATCGAAATATACTACACTTCAAAATGATGAAGGTTAGCGCACGGTGTGTAGCACTAGGCAGACTAACAAACGACAAATAAGGCAACATTTATCAGGATCGACTTGTTAGCAAACGTTTTATCAGTAAGCAGATTCAAAGTAATCCATCCTCATGATATCCTATAGTTGATGGCAAGAGTAACCAACACGAGGCGCATACCTCACAAAACTCAACAGACAATGAATGGGCTAGAGCAACACATTCAGCTCAATTATTACCAGACAAGGTTAGACAACACTCTTTAATATAACCAGATAAATGGCATCGATGAGAAAATAATAATTTTAAGAAACACAAATGATAAGTCAGGAATTTGTCTAAGTTTACTAGACTAATTCATGCTTAATTGTCTACATTATGACTTTATATTCCTGCCTTAATGCTTTATTTATACTTTATTGTTATATTTGTCTCCAATGATCAATTTGTTATGTTTTCAGGATAAAATGCTCAACAAAATGCTTAAATGAAGATGTTAGAGGTTGAGTCAACAAGTGGAAGTCAAATCAGAGTCAAAGACTGAATTTTACCAACTACTGTCGTGCTTTATAGAGGGTCCGGGTTTGCAGCTGGGTTTATAAACCCGGACCACCTTGTCGTAGAGCCTTCTGCCCAATTTCAGATGCGGTCCGGGTTTGTGTCTTACTTTACAAACCCGGACCAGTCCAAGGCGAGACCCTTCTGCCTCTTTTTAGACGTGGTCCGGGTTTGCGTACTTGTTTGCAAACCTGGACCAATATAAGCGGAGCGCGGAGATAAACAGAATTGGTGTTCTATCTTTAATATCTCTTATTATATCTTTTAGTATATCTTTTAGCAGTCGCTTAATTAGGTTAGATTAGAGATAGATTTGAGGGAGATTAAAGATAGAATTCCTTTGTTATAAAAAGAGGAGGCTAGCCAACGTGAAGAGATACTTCTGGAGCGCACAAAATCGCCACAATACAGAGAGTTTAGTTGGAGTTGGAGTCTGAGTCTGGTTTGGAGTTTGGAGCAGAGCATAGCAGAGCAGGAAGTCACCATGGAGACTTCTCCAGAAATCTCACCAGAGTTCCTTCTTGTTCTCTATAATTACTCATACAGTTCTGATTATTGTAAACATGTCAATGGCTGAGTAGTTCCTTTAGATTTCGGTTTGCTATGTATCCCTAAATTGACTATTCCTGTTCCTTTGTGATTTAATGCAATTTGATTGAGTAAAGTTATTTTCCTTGCTTAATTTCTTTAATCTTTACAATTTGGCCAATTATAAGGATTATTATTTTGTTAGCTTATATGTGACGACTGCGGCTTTCAATTGAATACAGGAAAATAACCGGTTAGTTTAGAGATGGTAATTCCTCTAAATTGCTAATTGACCAATAAACTAGATTGTTCTCAAGGCGGTTAGTAAACAGTGGGTTTGTAACGAGAGTTAAAATTCAGTCTTTGCTAACTAGTATTTGCTAAGCGGGAGACCGGAGGTAAATTATCTTTGTTCTAGGGTTTTACTCAGAATTGTCTTATAAATCACTTAGGGATAGGAATCACAGATTTAGGGTGCAGTAGTAAACCGGGATCTCCTCTCCAAATCAGTTTCACAACATTTATTTTCCTGCTTGTTATTGTTTGCATTCTGTTTGCAGTTTCTAATTATCAACAAATCAAACCCCAATTTCCTGTTTTAATTTGTCATTAATAAAGATTTAAACTAGACACATCGCCTCCTTTGGTTCGATACTTAGGGAATTCTCTCTATTAAAACTTGCTAGAATTGACCGGTACACTTGCCGTTAGGTTTTGTCCCAACAAGTTTTTGGCGCCGTTGCCGGGGAGGCACGGTTATTTAGTTTAATCTTTATTTTATTTATTTTGTTCTTTAATTATTTTCTGTTTGGATTTACTTGTTTTATTTTATTTTGTTCAATTTGTTCGTTTGATTTTGTTTTAGATATTCTTTCATCTTCCAGATTTTATTTCTGATTTTATTCCATTATTTGAATATTCTGTGTTTAGTAGTTAGGAATTTTATCTGCATATTTTGTGGGTTAATTTTTTTTATCTTTTTCTGATTTTCTGTTATTTTATTCTAATTACTGCTGTCCTTTAAATTTGCGCTATTATAAGTTTCAGTTTACTAACTCTCGGTTTATGGTTAAAACCCGTTCTGCAGGAGAACCGGAGTTCGAGCTCAATCTTGAGATCTAGAGATTCGCAAGACAGCTTCGAAGGGACTTGAACCTGGATCCACCAGTTGAGGAGGGGGTGCTCGAACCACCTGTTGGTGAAGAGGTTCCGGAAGTTCAACCACCAGTGAATATGGCGAACAACGAGAGGCAGATGAGGGACTACACCCGCCCAAGTGTTGAGGGGTTGGTATCGCCAATTGTGATTCCTGCGCTACCAGCAGGAGTGCAGTGGCAGTTCAAGACTCACTATGTGACCATGGTGATGAACGCGCCTCAGTTCAGCGGGACGGTCACTGAAGATCCGAATGTTCATCTCACTACATTCCTGAGATTGGTAGGAGCGTGTTCGACACCAGCTTCACAGGAGGTGGCCCGGCTCACTTTTTTCCATTCTCTCTGAGGGATAGAGCGGCTGAATGGTTAAACTCGCTGACGCCTGACAGTATCACTACTTGGGGAGAGCTGGCTAATGCATTCTTGGCAAAGTACTTCCCACCCTCTCGGATGCTGACCATGAGAGGAGAAATTACAAACTTCAAACAGTTCGCCGGTGAGGTCCTTGTCTGAAGCTTGGGAGCGTTTTAAGGGGATAGTAAGGAAGGTACTACATCACGACTAGGTGAAGAGGTTATACTGCAGTCCTTTTATAAGGACTTGGATCCATCTAGCCGGTTGTTGGTTGATAGTTGTGCTGGAGGTAGTTTGATGGAGATGCCCATTACACGGATTAAAGAGCTGCAGAGACTATTACTACATCAGCTAATCAGTGGGGAGGTACAAGAGCCGGAGAAGCTGCACAGAAGAAACCAGGTGGGGTTTATGAAGTAGATTCAAACACTTTCTTGGCTGCCAAGATAGAAGCAATGTCGAAGCAGTTTGAGCGTATGTGTGCAGTTATGAATCCACAGTCCAGTGCTGCAGCTCCTGAGGTTTATCCACCGTGCGAGTACTGTGGTAGAGCTTCTAACATGTGCCAGTGTTCTCCACCACAAGAAGAGGTACGAACTATGTTGGTAACAGACCGGGTAATTACTTTGGGAATCAAGGAAATCCGGGTTATCAAGCTCAGCAGCAAAACCGTTACCAAGCTGGTGGTAACAACAATTACAATCAGAGGCCCCAGCCGCAGTACAATCCTTCCTATCAGAAGCAGCCACTGCAGAATCAGCAAGCACAGAATTCGGGTGCTGGAGCGTCTTCTAGTATGGATGAAGTTCTGGCCAGGATGAATGATTTCATCTCGGTTAGCACGAAGAAGTTCAATGAGCTGGAAGCTTTCAATCAGGAGCAGAGGACTTTCAACGCTGATCAAAGGACATTCAACAGGAACATCGAGACTCAGCTGTCTCATATCTCAGCAGCTAGTTCAGCGTCCTTTGGGTTCTTTGCCTAGTCAGTCAGAGCAGAATCCAAGAGAGCATGCCAAAGCTGTTTTTGTTGTGGAAGATGATGCTCCACTTGTTGTGTCATTCAGCCCGCTCGAAAAGAGGTTTAGGACTCTAGTAAAGCTTTTGAAACACCCAAGGAGAAGGAGTCTCCTGAAACTCGACCTTCTTACTCTTCTGTTTCTAATAGTAAATTTGAAGAACCTATTCCTTTTCCTGACAGGTTAAAGAGAAGGGACCTCGATGAACAGCTTGGAAAATTTCTTAACATTTTTAAGAAATCAACTAAGGATATGCCCTTTTCTGAAGTGCTTAAGTTTATGCCAAATTATGCTAAGCTAGTAGATGATATCTTGGCTAAAAAATCTTCTTTGCAGGAAAAGGAAACGGTGAAGAAGGTAACTACTAGGAGCGGTAAAGGTAAAACTAATGAGCTTGAGGTGGTGAATATAGAGGATCCTGTGCTAGAGAATGAGCGTAATTGCAAAACCACCCAATCTCCTCCACCTACAGTCGACGTTTCTCCTCCAGTTCCCTTCCCAAGAAGAACCAAGCGTTTCAAGGAGGATAGTGAGTTTGATAAGTTTCTTACTTTACTTCGTCAACTATCTGTTGATATTCCTTTTGTTGAATTAGTTGCGAAGGTGCCTAACTATGCCAAGTATTTAAGGAAGCTTTTATCTAATAAGGAAAAGTTAGTTGAGACAGGGACTATTCAGCTTACAGGAACTTGTTCAGCGATCATACAAAAGCGTCAACCAGAAAAATGCAAAGATCCTGGAAGTTTCATAATTCCTTGCAGAGTAGGAGACATTGATTTTGACCATTGTCTTGCTGATTTGGGAGCATCAATCAGTCTCATGCCATACACTATTTGTGAAAAGCTTGGGATTGGGGACTTACAGCCAACACGAATGACGCTTCAGCTAGCAGATCGCTCAATGGTTTATCCTTGTGGAATCGCTAAGGATGTGATGGTTAAGGTGGAGCATCTGTACTTTCCTTGCGATTTTGTCGTACTCGACATGGCTGCAGATCCAACAGTTCCTATCATCCTTGGAAGACCCTTCCTAGCAACAGCCGATGCTCGAATCGAAGTTGCTCACGGTACGATCACTTTGAATGCAGAAGGTGAGCAACTACTGTTTTATGCTGGTAGGTCTTCAAAACAAGTTTTGGAAGCATCTCAAACTTCTTGTCGCTGGGGACCCAAGACAGCTCAATCCTCTCGAGTCTCTTGAGAGAATGAGGCACGAGCCAAAGACCGAAAAGACGGGCGGCTGGCTGGAGACAACCCAGTTTTGTGAGTTTTATTATTTTCGTTTTTGTTTATTTCTCGTAAGTTTTATTGTTTTTCATTCTTTATTTTTGGGCTAATGAGTTTGTTAGACATGTTCTGTTTAGTTTTTCATGGGTTTGAAGGTAAATTCAGGAGTTTGGAGGGACATCAGTTACCAATTTGAGTTTCTGGCCACTTTTGAGGGTGGTCCGGGTTTGGAGCTTGGTTTATAAACCCGGACCTATAGTTGGACGAACCTACTGGCATGTTTTGGAGGTCGTCCGGGTTTGCGTTCTGGTTTGCAAACCCGGACCAAGAGGGCGCGCTACTTACTGTCGACTTTTGGAGGTCGTCCGGGTTTGCGTAGTTGTTCGCGAACCCGGACCGCATAAGCGGAGACCTCACTGGCATAATTTTCGTGTGGTCCAGGTTTGGGTATTGGTTTGCAAACCGGACCACAAGCGCAATACTTACTGGCGTGTTTTTTATACTTCTATCTTACTTTGGATTCGAATACTTCCTGTTTCGTAACGTCTGTATCACTTAACTATGATGTTTCACTCACACACTTACTGTTTCTGCAAGTTCGTGTTGCCTGGTTCTATTTCTTGAGCTACAGGTCTGCTTTTTGATGCGTGTGAGGTATTGATGAAACCAAAGGAAACTCTGTCGAATTTTCTACAGAATTCAACACCCCGAGGCTTTTAGCTAAGTGTGAGGACGTTGTCCTCAAAATACTCCAGGGGCGTGATTTTCTAACTTCTTTTATTTTTCAACGTTGTTTTCTGTGACTTTGTGTTTTCCTTTCGTCTTAGTCATTTACATGAAGCAATGAGGGTATTGCTAATTTTTAAGTGTGAGGAAGGGAAATTACACATGCTCATGCTCTTGCTCAATTTCATTGGAATGTGCTAATTTTGAACATTTTTAAGGCTATCACTCCATTTTCATAGTATTTTTGTTGGCCCTCAAAAATTTTTGGTTGCATAACATACCTGAGTCTTATTCAGTGGTTGGATAAGTTGGTTTGGAACACCGCACGAGTAGCACTAGTTCTTGTGAGATCGAAGCTGGAAAATAGTTGAAGGAAATCTGGTTGCACTGCTTGTATGTACAGTTTTTTATTAATGCTTGTCTATTTTGTTACTAAAAAGTTAAGCCTATTAGTGCAACTATTTGATTTTGATTTCACTTGGGGACTTTCGGAATGATTATTGAATGAATGGAAGGAAGGACAAAGGCAAGGTACTCCTCTAATCGAACTTTTAACCCGGAAAACAGGCCTCGTCCATTTGGTAATTAAGTCCTCGGGGTGCCTCATCACCCATCTACCTAAGGTCATCTGATCTGGGATAGAAGACCCAACACCGCTACATGAATGGAGAGAAAAGTCTGAGGATATAAAAGAGAAAGTTAATGCTTGTTTAGAAAGTCGAAGAAATTGTTAATTTCAATGCAAAGTGCAAAGTCTTTCTTGATTATGAGTACGTGGTGATGAAGGAATATGGAATAAGATTTATTTCTCACCCCTTGTCGTCCATGGATTGTGGAAAGTTAATTGGGAAGTAGTCCCTGAGTGAAATTGGAGACAGTGGTTTTACTATGCCTTAAGCTCTTGCAAAATACTTCACAGTTCACTGTTTATGAAAACCTGCAAGTGTGGATCATTGTTCTCTATGACTGCTTTTCATTATTAGATCTCCTTGTGCACAGTTCTAAACTGACGACTCCCTCCTGTAAGATTTCAGTATGTTTCTATTTGCTTGAGGGCAAGCAAAGATTAAGTGTGAGGAAGTTGATAAGTCAGGAATTTGTCTAAGTTTACTAGACTAATTCATGCTTAATTGTCTACATTATGACTTTATATTCCTGCCTTAATGCTTTATTTATACTTTATTGTTATATTTGTCTCCAATGATCAATTTGTTATGTTTTAGGATAAAATGCTCAACAAAATTCTTAATGAAGATGTTAGAGGTTGAGTCAAAAGTGGAAGTCAAATCAGAGTCAAAGACTGAATTTTACCAACTACTGCTGCTGCTTTATAGAGGGTCTGGGTTTGCAGCTGGGTTTATAAACCCGGACCACCTTGTCGCAGAGCCTTCTGCCCAATTTCAGATGCGGTCGGGTTTGTGTCTTACTTTAGAAACCCGGACCAGTCCAAGGCGAGACCCTTCTGCCTCTTTTTAGACGTGGTCCGGGTTTGCGTACTTGTTTGCAAACCCGGACCAATATAAGCGGAGCGCGGAGATAAACGGAATTGGTGTTCTATCTTTAATATCTCTTATTATATCTTTTAGTATATCTTTTAGCAGTCGTTAATTAGGTTAGATTAGAGATAGATTTGGGGGAGATTAAAGATAGAATTCCTTTGTTATAAAAAGAGGAGGCTAGCCAACGTGAAGAGATACTTCTGGAGCGCACAAAATCGCCATAATACAGAGAGTTTAGTTGGAGTTGGAGTCTGAGTCTGGTTTGGAGTTTGGAGCAGAGCATAACAGAGCAGGAAGTCACCACGGAGACTTCTCCATAAATCTCACCAGAGTTCCTTCTTGTTCTCTATAATTACTCATACAGTTCTGATTATTGTAAACATGTCAATGGCTGAGTAGTTCCTTTAGATTTCGGTTTGCTATGTATCCCTAAATTGACTATTCCTGTTCCTTTGTGATTTAATGCAATTTGATTGAGTAAAGTTATTTTCCTTGCTTAATTTCTTTAATCTTTACAATTTGGCCAATTATAAGGATTAGTATTTTGTTAGCTTATATGTGACGACTGCGGCTTTCAATTGAATACAGGAAATAACCGGTTAGTTTAGAGATGGTAATTCCTCTAAATTGCTAATTGACCAATAAACTAGATTGTTCTGAAGGCGGTTAGTAAACATGGGTTTGTAACGAGAGTTAAAATTCAGTCTTTGCTAACTAGTATTTGCTAAGTGGGAGACCGGAGGTAAATTATCTTTGTTCTAGGGTTTACTCAGAATTGTTATAAATCACTTAGGGATAGGAATCACAGATTTAGGGTGCAATTAAACCGGGATCTCCTCTCCAAATCAGTTTCACAACTTTTATTTTCCTGCTTTTATTGTTTGCATTCTGTTTACAGTTTCTAATTATCATCAAATCAAACCCCAATTTCCTGTTTTAATTTGTCAAATAAAGATTTAAACTAG
The DNA here is from genome assembly GCA_023374045.1 of Limonium bicolor. Taxonomy (NCBI): domain Eukaryota; kingdom Viridiplantae; phylum Streptophyta; class Magnoliopsida; order Caryophyllales; family Plumbaginaceae; genus Limonium; species Limonium bicolor. Next base: position 380,870,863 of record CM041777.1, read on the forward strand.
ACAACATCGCCTCCTTTGGTTCAATACTTACGGAATTCTCTCTATTAAAACTTGCTAGAATTGACCGGTACACTTGCCGTTAGGCTTTTGTCCCAACAACAAAGTAAACCCGCTTATTTCGGATCCAAGCATGACAACGGGAGACTACGATGATGAATGGATACTACGATGATGAATGGATAGAATTTAGTCGAAATCATCCTCAAAATCTGGTAGACAACGGTAAGCAAGTGAGAGACGGAGAGACTTATCTTCTATCTGCTTGACGACATACAATGTATATCCAAGATTCCTTAGTCGACCATCTGCATCAAGGAGGTTCAACTAAAACAAAATAAGACCGGGCAAACACAACAACAAAAAATGAAACAAATGAAAGGTAGAAAGACTCCGCTCATGGTTAAAGAGAGGGAGGATGACGTAGCTTCGGTTTCATAGCTCAAGGCAGCTCATGTGGACCTTCCCTTTTCTTGAATCTAATAGTGGTTTTTGAGAGTCAACAACTGGTGAAGAGGATGAAGTCGATGAGCTTGTATACTCCTTGTCGCCAGTTGAGTTTTAAAACACCATGAAGAGAAAGAGGGAGGCACAGAGCATGTACACTCTTGATTGAAGATAAGAAGAATGGGCAGGGCTCTGTATGTCATTGTTCCCGCCAGTTTGGGTGGGAAATTACCGCCGGTGAAGAAATGTGAAGACAGACAGAGCTGTATGTTCCTCTTTCACTAACATCGATGAAGAGAAACGAAAGATATTGAAGCATTCACATGCTCCTTGTTCATCAGTTGGGCTGCCAAAAATTACCGGCACGGAAGAGATTAAAGAGAGGAGAGGCGAAGAGCATGTCTATTTCTTGTTCAGCAACTGTCGGAAGAGATTGAAAAGGGGAGAGGCAAAGAGCTTGTTCCTGAGTAGGAAAAGGAGAAGGCACAAAAGCTATATGGGTTTCTCGTCGCCAATGTGGGTTACAAATTACTGTCTGTGAAAAGATTGAAGGGAGTGGGCGATGAGTTCCTTGTTCACCGGCGTGAAGAAGATATGAGGAGAGGGTTGAGCATGTTGTTGCTTGTTCAGTTGGGTAGGAAAAATTACAGTGAGGAAGATGAAGAGAGGTGGACCAAAGCAAGTATCGCTATCTGTTGAACTTGCAAACTCGCAAGGTGAAGAGAATTAAGAGGCTCAGGGCAGTATGTTGTTTTGTCGCCAGGAAGGATGCAAAGTTACCGTGACCGAAGAGAATGAAGAACACAGGGTAGACTTGTTCACCAGGTAGTTGCAAACGTGAGTAGATAATGAAGTGTAGGGTATGTATGTTTCTGGTTCACCGTGAATAAAGGGAACGGAAATAGAGCATGGGTGTTGTTCGTTTGATGAGCTGCAAAGACCATGAATGAAAAGTTTGAAGAAGAGCATGTTCCAACTATCTTCAGCTTGGATAGCAACATTACCGATGTGAAGAGGAGGGAGGAAATGGGGGTTGTATGTGCCTTGTTCTACCGTTGAAGAAAATGAGAAAGCGTTTTGTATGGATGTTGCTATCGACAAAATCAAGAGGGCGTGAGTATAGACATTCACGTCGGTTGCTGTTTAGGGTTTTGAAGATGGGTCAGGGTTTAAGTTTTAGACTGCATTTGGATTGGGCTGATGATTGGAGCCTATAAACCCGATTAGCATGGACGAGCTGGATAACAATATGTACGACGATCGACATAAAAAAAATTACATTTTCGAAAACACACTTAAATAATAATAATAAAAAAAATCGGTTTTGTTGTCTAAGAATTTATTTTTGAATAATCAGCTCTTTTTTTTCCAAACATTTTGTAATAAAAGATTGTTTCATTTTGACTCGCTACATTTTTTTAAAAAAATGTGACGAATCCTCTTATTTTATTTACTATTCTCAAAGTTTTGTTTTATGGGGTGAGAATTTTTGGTGTCAACAGATGGCTCCCCTTGATTAATTTTGCAAGCCCTCGTAGAATTGGATCAAGGTAGAGAGGGCGCCAAAAATTCTCACTACGGTTTTACGGTGCATTGGTAGGCGACCGTGAGTGAAATGATGTATGAATAAGACGGGAAAATGACATGATAACTGAATGCACGAGGCACTAGTACAAAAGGTCCTATTTCGGCGGTTGTAAAAGGTCTATTTCGGCGGTTCTAGAACCGCCGAAATGGAGACGGCCGAAATAGGGATGAGACCTTATCTCGGCGGTTGTACAACCGCCGAGATAGAACACCTATGGTGGCGGTTCCTAGCTACAACCGCCTACATAGGTGGTTGTTTTTTTTTGAAAAAACACACCTATGGCGGCGGTTGTTAGCTAGGAACCGCCGCCATAGGTGGTTTTCAAAAAAAAAACACACCTATGGCGGTGGTTCCAAGCTAACAACCGCCGCCATAGGTATTTTTTAAAAAAATAAAAAAAATTAGCTGCATCGTCTTCTTTCTCGGGAGCGAGATGCAACAGTTTTGCATCTCTGTAGAGGCGCAAATGCAAGAGAATGAACAGTGGCACAGAGCATGTAAGCTTCTTGTTCGCCTTGCAAAATCACTGTGAGTGTGAAGAGATTGTAGTGGCGCAGACACTAGAAGAGAAAAAGAGACACAAACACAAAGAGAGAATAAATAGGCGCAAAGCATGTATGTTTCTTGTTCTCCAAAAAGAAAAATAAGTTTGAGTATATTACCGGATCCAGAATGAACTACTTCAGCCCCGTCTTCAATCTAGTGAGTGAGATGCAGCGGTTTCAGTGATTTGTCACTACATAGGCGTAGACACAAGAGAATGAAGAGATGCGTAGACAAAATAAAGAGAATTAAAGGCGCAGAGCATGTATGTAGCTTGTTCTCTAATGAGAACAAGATAAGTTCGAGTATATTACCGGTTCTAGAATGAACTACTTCAACCCCGTTTTCAATCTGGTGAGCGAGATGCAGAGATGAGCGTTTAGCAAGTACATTCGCCAGTTAGAGTTGCAAAGTTACCGTGAGAGGAGAGAGATGAAGAGCAGTTGCGATATATATAATGAAATAAAGTCTATTTCGGCGGTTGTTAGCTAGGAACCTCCGAAATAGACTAAAATTTTCCCGCGGTCCGAATTTTTTGAAAAAAAACCGGGAAAACAGGCTTCCGAAAATTTTATGTCTAATAAAAGGCACCTATTTCGGCGGTTCCTAGCTAGGAACCGCCGAAATAGGCTGAAATTTTCCCGCGGTCCGAATTTTTTGAAAAAAAGACCGGGAAAACAGGCTTCCGAAAATGTTATGTCTAATAAAAGGCACCTATTTCGGCGGTTCCTAGCTAGGAACGCCGAAATAGGCTGAAATTTTCCCGCGTTCTGAATTTTTTGAAAAAAACCCGGGAAAATAGGCTTCCAAAAATTTTAGTTTAAAAAAAGGCACCTATTTTCGGCGGTTCCTGGCTAGGAACCGCCAAAATAGGCTGAAATTTTCCCGCCAACCAAATTTTTTGAAAAAAAAACGGGAAAATAGGTGCCCCGAAAATTATATGTCTAAAAAAAGGCACCTATTTCGGCGGTTCCTAGCTAGAAACCGCCGAAATAGGTGCCCCGAAAATTCTTTCAAAAAAGGCACCTATTTCGGCGGTTCCTAGCTAGGAACCGCCGAAATAGGTGCCTTTTTTTAGACATATAATTTTCGGGGCACCTATTTCAACGGTTGTTGTTACAACCGCCGAAATAGGCGTTTTTTGTACTAGTGAGGGCTTATGATGAGCCTCAGTTAGACCTCTTGATATCTAACCCTAGGACTTATAAAGAGCCTAGAATGCAATCGAAAGTACGAGGAATTAGGAGAGCCTCAACTAGACCTCTTGACACCCAGCTATAGGACTTATGACGAGCCTATAATACTTTTCATTGTGTACCGTACTAGTAGCGTAATAGCTGCCTAGCAGGTCGGTGTGAGACGATCTTGCACTTAGTAGCGTAATAGCTGCCTAGTGAAAGAAAAATCGACGGGACCACACTAGTAGCGTAAGTTGCCTAGTGGGTTATGAAATGAACGATCTTGCACTAGTAGCGTAATAGCTGCCTAGTGGAGGAAAAATAATGGGACCGCACTAGTAGCGTAAGCGCTCTCTAGCGGGTTATGAAATGAACGATCTCGCACTAGTAGCGTAATAGCTGCCTAGTGGAGGAAAAATGACGGGACCACACTAGTAGCGTAATAGCTGCCTAGCGGGTTATGAATTGAATGATCTCGCACAAGTAGTGTAATAGCTGTCTAGTGGAGGAAAAATGGCGGGACCATACTAGTAGCGTAATAGCTGCCTAACGAGTGTAAAATGAAAGGCGACCGAACTAGTAGCGCAATAGCTGTCTAGCAGGTGTAAAACGAAAGGCGACCATACTAGTAGCGCAATAGCTGTCGAGCAGGTGTAAAACGAAAAATTTGACCGCACTAGTAGCGCAATAGCTGTCTAGTGGGTGTAAAATGAAAGGCGACCGTACTAGTAGCGCAATAGCTGACTAGCAGGTGTAAAACGAAAAATTCGACCGTACTAGTAGCGCAATAGCTGTGTAGCGGGTGTAAAATGAAATACGACCACACTAGTTGCGCAATAGCTGCCTAGCGGGTGTAAAACAAAAGGCGACCGTACTAGTAGCATAATAGTTGTCTAGCGGGTGTAAAACGAAATGCGACCGCACTAGTAGCGCAATAGCTGTCTAGCAGGTGTAAAACAAAAATTCGACCGCACTAGTAGCGCAATAGCTGTCTAGCGGGTGTAAAATGAAATGCGACCGCACTAGTAGCGCAATAGCGGCCTAGCGGGTGTAAAACGAAAGGCGACCGTACTAGTAGCGCAATAGATGTCTAGCAGGTGTAAAACAAAAAATTCGACCGCACTAGTAGCGCAATAGCTGTCTAGCGGGTGTAAAATGAAAGACGACCGTACTAGTAGCGCAATAGCTGCCTAGCGGGTGTAAAATGAAAGGCAACCGTACTAGTAGCGCAATAGCTGTCTAGCAGGTGTAAAATAAAAATTTGACCGCACTAGTAGCGCAATAGCTGTCTAGCGGGTGTAAAATGAAATGTGACCGCACTAGTAGCGCAATAGCTGCCTAGCGGGTGTAAAACGAAAGGCGACCGTACTAGTAGCGCAATAGCTGTCTACAGGTGTAAAATGAAAAATTTGACCGCACTAGTAGCGCAATAGCTGTCTAGCATGTGTAAAATGAAATGCGACCGCACTAGTAGCGCAATAGCTGCCTAGCGGGTGTGAAGATGCGTCAGATAGTGAGCAAATTTTGTGGGTATATGCAGATGATATGTGATGTGAGGTGATTAACCAATGTATTAATTGAGTTATACTCCCTCTTTATGGATGTAGGTTTTTGTGTGAGCAGATGGCTCTATAGTAACATCAAAACCTCGGGATGGCTCCGGTATGGCTCCGGCATGGCTTCAAGGATCTGAGATGGCTCCAGCATGCGTTGATGGCTCCAGTATGCACTGATGGCTCTGGTAGGCACTGATGGCTCTGGTGTGACCAATGGTCTTGGGGTGGTTGGTGGGTTTTCATTTAGTTTGGATTTTGTGTCGAGTGGTGGGTTGATGTGATTTACTATGGTTGACAGTAGTTTTTTTGGATGAATGGCTTTAATACGGTCAGTTTCGGCACCAGATTCCTCGAGATGGCTCCGGGATAGTTTGGGATGGCTTTAGGGAGGCTACGAGATGGCTCCATTTGGTGATAGCGAAGAAGAAAGGGGAACTTTCGCTCGTGAGGTGGTCGCACCCTGGGCGGGCTGCCTACGTACTCAATTTCGTATTGAGATCAGACCATACGTAGTTCGAAACTTGGTGAGCAAGGTCTTGGTGACGAATTGGCCCTGACAGGGATTCGAGGTGGCTCCCGTGTAGCTCTAGGGATGGTCTCAGTGTTTTGAGGATGACTCCTGCATGGCTTTAGTTTGGTTCGATGTAGCTTGAGGATTGCCTATGATGGCTCCGAGATGGTTCGATGTAGCTTGATGATGGTCTAGGATGGCTCTAGTTGACATCTTTTGATTGGAAGTTATGTTTCAACAACTGCAACTGAAGTCGACTTTCTGTGAAACTATACAGAGTTCTTACCGGTCGGATGCTGATGATGGACTGGTCATGATGCATGCAGATATTAAATGCTAGTTACGACGTAGAATGTATATGCAATTTTTAGAGAGAAGGCATGACCTTATCTTTTTTAATATGAGGTTTACGAATATAAGACATCTTTTGGTTTGATCTTGAGTGATTGTTGAGCTAGAATGCGTGAATCACTTTCCTCTCATGGAGTGATACGGGTCAATCTTTCAGGAGTATGACCGTGTGTGCAAATTTCGTGATGACACTCTTGATGCTCAGAGCAGTATTTTCCTTAGAATTCCTTTTCGAGGTTATGGACTTTCCGTTCCTCACAAATTCCTCACTTGCAATGGGGTAGGCTGATTATGATTTGGTGGTTTAGTCGAAGAGTCACTCGTGCTCTAAAGACCTTGTGAGATTAGGTCACACTCATTTGCTAACTGTCCCTTTGGTATGACGGGAGATGTTGATAACAAGTACGAAACTTATGATTCATGTTTAAGATCCGATACTTTCAGTTAACGCTCATTAACTAACAAGTCAGAGGTCTTTTACTGGGTTATAATGGGGATGAGGGGTATGATGTATGTCACATGGGACTGGAGGATCAATTTGGGAGTCGTGGAGCTTTTTTTGCAATAGAGTATATGTTTCGCCTTTGCCATGTGTGGAATGATTGGACGGGTTTTGATAACCTTTTATTGGTTTCCACGGGACATCATTGGTCCTTCTGATTTGGATATCTCCTTCTTACCTCTTCTAGTGTTCGATTTGAACCTTCTTCTCATTTTTGTGTTTTTGAAATTGCACTTGGCTCATCAAATTTCTCAAGCATTCTCTGCTTTGTATTTTGGCTCTCAGCTTTAGGGTTGCATTGACTCATTGATCTTCTTGAATATTTTTGGTGTTCTTTATTGGTGTTGAACTTTGGAGTTGCATTGACTCACTGATTTCTTTGGACTTTTTTGTTTGTTGTTCTTGTGAAAGATGGTGGGGAGGACCATGGCTCAGGCTCCTTCAATATCCTCTATTGCAAGGGTGAGAAAGTATGTGTATGTGAGTTGGCTTGTTGTGGAGTTCACAGAAAAAGGTTTATCGTGAAAGGCTCAACGGGGTCACTAAGGGATTATGTACAGGGCAGTCAAAGCTTTTTGGTTTTGTGGAGATTTTTATTCCTAAGTGCCTCGTCATTCTCATTAGTCAATGATTGTTTTCTTACTGTTCTCAGATCTTCGCATGAATCACAGTTTGTGTCCTGTTTATCGACATTGATCTCACTATGTATTGTGCCTTTCCATGTGCTGAAAGAATACACATGTCGCTCGTGGTTTTACCTCTATGGTTTCGCTCTATCTTCCCTCATCGCTCGGTGGATTTTCCATTACCCTCATTTGGAATTTGAGAGAAAATACCGCTCTTCGCACACTACTCACTTTGTTTGTGGTGCTGATTTTGATTAAACCCTTGTATTCATTGACGGGTCGAGAGTTTAGTGGTTCACGCACTCTGTTCAATCAATCTTTCAAGATTTTCTCCAGTGGTGTCATTTCAACACGGGAGTATGCAAATGTGACTACCTATAGTGCAATATGTTGTGGTAATATGGAATTACTAAGTATATGATGCAAGAAATGCTGAAAATGATGAATGAAGATGGTTGACTGAATGTTTTTGTTTTATGCAATGCATGGGTGGTAAGGTAATGGCTAGTCTGGCTCGAGTCGTTTCCAGTTGATGGTCTATGAAGCTCATCCCGTCATTGTAAGCCCCGAAGATGGTCTATGTGAGGGAAGCTGTTAGGTGTGATGTGAGAGAGGTTATGTCAGAAAGATATTCGGTTGATGATTGGCTTCTGGAGTTTTGGGACTTTTAGGGAGTGACCACTCCCGCATGGTGGTCCCACGACATAACAGTGACTGCATTTTTGGCATTTTTTGGATATATGTTTTTTTTTTATTTTGAATGTATGCATTTTTTTGGATTTTTTTTTTGGAATATGATTTTTTTGAGGATTTGCTTTTTTGTGGTTGTTGGTCTTTATGTACATGGTATGCCGAATGAAAAGATGCTTGAATCCTTGGTATTTCTTGCTATCACTTCGAGGGTTACGTTTTCACTCGTGGGCAAACGCGGTTAATCACCTGCAAACACAGTCATTATAACAGAAAAAAGAATATGACAAATGTGAATGTTAGCATGCTTTGAAAAAAAGGGATGAATGCTTGTGTGTGATGTGTTGGGAATGCAACATGTGATTATGCAATTTTTCTGAGATTGATGTGATTCATGCATGATTGATGAATGTAAAATGACCGAAAATGGGAAGAAGCAAGTCGTATGTGCTAAAAAAAAATCAAGTTTTTAGAAAAAAGGTTTTGAATTCGAAGTGGTGGATTTCTCAGTAGGAATTTTGATGCTCGGTCAATCACAAATAAAGTAGTGAGTGGCGAACCCTATACACATTGATCTAAATAAACTAGAAGGGAATGTATAAACCTATACATGTAATCTATTCAGAAATGGACAAGCGAGAAAAGAATCATAGGGAAAAACCTATACATCATCAATCCTTAAAGTCATTAAAAGGGGGAATTTTGAGCTGAACTTCTTCTGAACTCTTTTGGTCCGTCTTCGGGCTTCTAGCTGACTGCTCACGCTCGAGCTCCTGGTTGGCTGCTTGCTCATCTGTGGGCTCTTGATCGACTGCTTGCTCGTCTTCGGACTCTTGATCGGCTGCTCGCTCGTGTTTAGGCTGTTGTAGCGAAGTGGTACTGCTATCAAGCAATACGAGCTGGTGTTCTTCTAATTCTTTACATTCTTTGACTCGACGTTTGTTTGGATGTGGTCGGTCTTTATATGTTTCGATTTGCTTCACGGGTTTGTGTTCTTCTGATTTCCAACATTCTTGAACGCTAATTACTATTGATAATCTTCATGTCGCTAGACTCAGATTGGTACAACTCTGATTTATGGCTCGAACCACGTCGTCGATCTTCATGTGCTCCACTTGCTTTGAAGAGGGGAATGAGGGATATTTTTGACAAAGGAAAGGTGAATGATCGAGCACAAAATCTTATGTGAAATTCCACCACTTGTGTGAAAACACGAAATGACTAGTGCGCTCCACGGTAATGACCGCTGCTCTTGAAGGTGGGTTGAACTTCAAAAATAGTGGGTCACAACATGGGGACTAAATCATTTTATTTTGAAATACATTTGTGAAAATCAGCTTGAAAACTGTTTTCAAAAACAAGTTTGAGATAATATTCATGAAAAAAGTTGTTTGAAATTCATCTGTAAAAAGTAGGTTTTTGAAACCTGTTTTTGAAAATAGTTTTTGAAATAACATACGTGAGAAATATTGATTGAAAATCATTTGTAAGTAGTAGATTTTTTAAATCTGTTTGACAAAGTTTGTTTTCTGGAAGACTTTGATTGAAACCGATTTTGGAAACTGCTTTGGAAATAACAATTTTGAAATCAATATTTTTTGAAATCATTCGAGATCAACGGCTTTGAAGGTATTTCATTAGAGTGTTTGACATGATTCATTTTCTGATTTTTGCTAATTTAAAAACGTGATCACACATAGATGTAAGTGCAAAGTGAAAATCGTGGCTAATTTTATGTGGAGCTGAGTGCGAATGATTGGGATAATCACCTTCCAGGTCAATCAATGCTTTCGTACCACCGGGGGAACCATCATCCCTTCACTGTTCATCTCTCGGGATTTATCTCTGTTATGCCTTGTGGGGCACGTCATCAAGAAAGTCCGGAGTGCTTAAGTTTGAAAGGTCAGGATACCCGAAGTGATACAGTCACACGAGCCACGGCCGGTGATTATCACAACATACTCACTTTTGGAAAACTTGGGGAAGTACTGCATGGGGTCGGGTCTCCCATCGTCTGCACGATAAGGTGTGTCTAATGTCTAAATTATTCACTGACTACGTTATGTCATGTATGGGTATCCGTAAATACAGGATCCTCTATGAATTTGTAGCGCGACATTGGGCTTTAAAGACACCTGTGGTGCAGAGAAATCATGGAGAACAGAGCCCATGCAACCTTCAGGGTAAGGCAAAGGGAGGTCAGACAGGTGGCATATAAAGGGGTGACTACCCATAAACCTATCATAGACACCAGAGAAGGCAGCTGGACACTGAAGGCTCAAAGGTCACTATATGCTGGCTTTTGACTCGGATAATGGAAGATATTTTTGGATCATGAGCTCAAGGCGTTAGTCGGAGACCATACCGCCTCGTCGGTTTGTTCACTGAGAGAGTGACTCAGCTCATGGGGAATCAACCGTGGACCGGTTGGGGATCCCGTGACATCATGGATAAAACGGGTGACACAGAGGAATGCATGCCCTAAGCTACCCAATGCACCCCCATCAAGACTATTCCTAACAGTTCAATAGCAAAGAGAAAGAGCAGTAATAAATACGCAAGCAAGGAGAGAGAAGAGATTGGACCCCTAATGGGCCCACCTACCTGGAGATCCTGCAGGTTAGTCTAGCATAATCACACCATTATGTAGAACAAACAAAACACAAATGACAAGGAAGCCAAGCGTAAACTCTAAGTCCTCATCCCAGCTATTCTCACCAAACACACTTTAAGTGTGGAGTAGAGTAGTCCTAGTGGTTTGAAATGAATCTCTTGAAGGTTTCGAAAGAAGTGGGGAAGTCCCAACAATTTTGAATGGAGTTCAGTCTTCCTTGAGTTTGAGAAAAACTTACTCAAGTTTTCCCCAGCAGAGTCGCCATTCTGTGGAGGGTGATTTTTCGGTATGAAGGGGGGTCTATCTAAATGCGGTCTGAATGAAAAGTTGAGATCCTAGAAATATGCCATTCTGTGGAGGGTGAAAACCCGTTATTCTGGCATCCCTCAAATACCTACTACATCATCCGTCTTTCCCAGAAAGCATAAAGGGGAGTGCAAGTGTGCACTACACCCGCTCTCGATGGGCTCCACGCGGTCTTATGCCCTGAAATACCCCAAAATTTAAAATAGTGATTAATTAGGCTAATTAAGATTTTAGAAGCTTAATTACACCTAAATAATCATGAGGGAATAAGTCCCGAAGAAAACGGATCCTTAACCGATTAAAACCAAACTACCTTAAAGCGCGTTTTTCGAGGAAACCGGGAAAACACGACTTTAAGCGGGTTAAATAGACCCGTAATAATTTTGGTGAACCAAAGAGCCAATAATAAACTATAATGAAGGTCTAGAACCAAATAAAATTAATAAAACGAGAAAATTCCGGAAAACAGGTTCCAGGTGTGAATAGTGCAATAAAATGAAAGTTGTGGGGTAAAAGCATAAATAAGCTAAATTAATGTGTCTTACTTTCAAATAAAAATCAGAAGTGTATAGTGTGTGTATGTGTGTGTCCGCCCAGCACCCTTACACCCCCTCTCTTTATTTCTTTCCTAACTCACTAAAAGACAAAGAAATAAAGAAAGAAAGTACAAAAGCAAAAAGAAGTCCCTCTCTCTCCTAACTCCCCACCCTCTCATGTTTTTTCCCCTTGTCTGAAATCTTCTTCTTCCTCCAGCTCTCAAATGGCAATTTCCTCTTCTCCTCCAGCTCCTCTCTTCTTCACCCTTGTTGAAGGTGCAAATTAACTCCAAATCACACAAAAATCACACCATTGAACTCCTCTCCTCTTGAGCTTCCTTTTCCACCTTTTAAAAACCAAAAAGCTCACACTTCTCCACCATGGCTATAGCTGATTTTGGAGCTTGAAGACCCCGATTGTGACCCCCTTAATCTCCATATTATTTCTAGGTAAAAAAAATGGTCTTCAAAGTTCATCTTTTCCCAGCTTTTATTGCAAAACGAAAATCTGAGTGGAGCCTTGCTTTTCCTTTTCTTTTAGCCGGTTTTGGTGACTGATTTTGGGAGCTGGAAATCTCCTCTCTTTGCTGTCCCAAAAGCCTCTCTAAGAGCTTAAGGTAATATCCTCTTGTAAACCCTAAATTGTGTTAAGTATAGGATTGGTTAAGGAATGATCTTTATAAGTGGTGTGGTGTGTGTGTATGGCTGTAGCTTGTCGGTTTGGTGAGGAAAGAACAAGGGTAAGAATTCAAGAAACAAAGAAGGAGGAAGGAGAGACACTGCTGGAAAAAAAGGAATAAACAACGTTTTTATTTGTCTTTTGGAACGCTTTATAACCGTTTTTTATGCAGACGACGCAAATGGTCGAGCCTTTTAAAGAACGCGTTGTAAGCTTTATTTATACATTAATTTAAAAGAACGCTTATCGCTAAAGTTTTTTAAAGCGGGTAAGGGGGCGGGAATCTACGAGGCATAAAGAACGCTTCAAGGTGAAAGCGTCTTTATGTCCGACTATAAAAAACGCTTGCTTATTATAAGCGTTCTTTATGAAGATTTATAAAAACGCTTATCAAGACAAGCGTTCTTTATGTCATTTGGTGCGAGAGTATAAGAAACGCTTATACATATAAGCGTTTTTATATGGTCAGTTTTTTTATATTTTTTTTTTTATACAATTTATTTCCCTCCGTGTAACATAAAATTAAAATCACAAAATCATTCAAATCTTGTTTGCATTGTATATACCATATCAACCAAACTGGTGAATTTTAATTAATATATAGATCATCAACAACAGTACTCTTGTTTGCATTAATATTATATACCAGCTAGCGCACATACGCTTAAGTGTAGTATCGATCAACTACAACATTTATAACTAGCTAGTTAACCAAAATACTAAAAATGGTAACCAAAATACTAAAAATGGTTCAAGTACTTCGATCATAACATGTACAATACAACCATTTGAAAAAAAGAAAGGATAGACTCATGACTTCTTCTGATCAATTTAGTGCTTTCAACACATGTGTGCGCCCTCTCCTTATTGACAAACTTCAGATCGATCGACTTGTGAATAAGTGTTGAGAAGAAATCAACAAGCTGCACAACAGAATTATAAAAGTGATTAAGTGCACCATTTAAACTTATCCAAACATGCGCAAATAATTATAATCACCAATTCAAACACAAAAGTACTTATAATACGTACCTGAGAAGAAATTTCCAATTCGCTAAGACAGTTGTTACCTCTATTGAAGATGAAAGTACCGACGATCATGATGATTCTTCTGCTGATACAAAGGAGACAGAAGAAAAAAATATGGTACAAAAGAGACAGAGGCAGATATAGATGAAAGGATGAATGAGAACTCAGAAACAGAGGGGTTGAAGAAATTGGCTAAATAGTTAAGTGAGGCTTCCACGAAGTAGAGTCCAGTGGCGATTAACGAATTACCGGCATACTTCATGACCCTGAATGAAGAAAACAGTTTTCTAGAGTAGTTGTATCAGAAGGATAAGAGGAACCTTAGTCGATTATATGGTGGCATGGGGGACTATATGAAGATAAAGTGGTACCAGATCGCTCGGTTGATGAGTTTCATGACTTATGGATGGAAACGGAGGTGGAGAAGGTAGACACTTCTCCATCTTCAGTTTGGATTGGATTCGCATCTTCTTTCAGTTTTGAACATCGATAGGTCGGAGAATCTTCAAACACTTGGACATGAATGTCTGTAGATTGCATGCAGTCAATTGGAATACTAGCCACACATTGTTGATGTGGGGTGCATCATACCTTTTAAAAAAACTAGATGAAAAACACTTGGCAATTAAAAAGATTGAGATATTCCCCCTGAGTTTGTATGTTAAGCGACTTTAACAAATGATAGCAATAAGTGACAACTTCTATGCACAATAAGTGACAGCTTTTATGTTATAATGTAACCTTAGTAGATAACTTTCTACTATGGTTATAGTATAACATAAAAGCTGTCACTTATTGTGTATAGAAGCTGTCACTTATTGATAGTAATAAGTGACAGCTTCTATGCACAATAAGTGACAGCTTTTATGTTATACTATAACCATAGTAGAAAGTTATCTACTAAGGTTACATTATAACATAAAAGCTATCACTTATTGTGCATAAAAACTGTCACTTATTGCTATCATTTGTTAAGTCGCTTAACATGCAAACTCAGGGGGAATCATACTTAGGGGGAATCTCTCATACTTAGGGGGAATCTCTCAATCTTTTAATTGCCAAGGGACCTTCATCTAGTTTTTTTTAAAAGATACGATGCACCCCACATCAACAGTGTGACTAGTATTCCAAATGACTACATGCAATCTACACACAGTCATGTCCTAGCGTTTAAAGATTTCTCAGACTATCGATGTTCAAAACTGAAAGAAGATCCAATCAAAACTGGAGATGGAGAAGTGTCTACCTTCTCCATCTCCATCTCCATCCATAACACATGAAACTCATCAACCGGGAGATGTGGTACCACTTTATATTCATATAGTCCCCCATGCCACCATATAATTGACTAAGTTTCCTCTTATCCTCCAGATACCACTATTCTAGAAAACCGTTTTCTTCATTCAAGGTTATGAAGTATGCCTGTAATCTATTAATCGCCACCGGACTCTACTTCGTGGCAGCCTCACTTAACTATTTAGCCAATTTCTTCAACCTCTCTGTTTCTGAGTTCTCATTCATCCTTTCATCTATATCTGCCTCTGTCTCTTTTTACCATGTTTTTCTTCTTCTGTCTCTTTTGTATCAGTAGAAGAATCATCATGATCGTCGGTACTTTCATCTTCAATAGAGGCAGCAACCGTCTACATCAGCCAAATTCGTCTTACTTTTTATCCGATTTTCTCTATGATGTTTCAGTGCTGTCCAGTTCTGATTGCTCGGTCTACTGAAGCTTCTACAGCATACATACTAGTTAGAGGCGACTAAAGGAATCGAAAAGGAGAGAAGAAAGGTCGTGAAGGAAAATAAAGTTTGTGTGCCCGTCCGAGTTCAATTTTTTTTATTATAGGTTGATGCCGATCGAAGGTCATAGGCGCTAGCCAAAAAATGTAAAGGGATACTAAAATAATAACTACAAGAAATTAAGAAGTTGTAAGTAGCGCTAGAGGTCTCTAATATGGCCAATGGTGGTCATATAGATTTCCAAAACATTAGAGGGTTAATTGGAATGCCTAGCTTGACTGGATAACAAATCTGAGAAAAATGTGAAGGAACTTATAAGTTTTTGATGTTGGTATTGGTAGAAACGTAGATAAACTTCTGGGTGGATGTTAAGGTAAAAGCAATATGGGGAAGGGGAATACGTCAGGCAAGCTGCCGTAATGCTATGTCTTTGTAACTAATTAATACATCCTATAGTCATCTAATGTTTGCACCCTAGGTTATACTATAATATATATAGCATTAATTAATACACCCTATAATCATTTAACCAAATTAATTTCGCCATATATACTATATTTGTATGCATGCCGAAAGGCATTATATTACACATTAATTCCCAAGTCCATTAATTGTACAACCAGCAAGTAAAAATCAGCACATAGTACAACAATATGCGCCCTTGATTAACAACAATCAACACATAGTAAAAACCAGCAAGTCCATTGGTCTGCATGCAAAATTATTCCCAAACACACGCGTGCACACTTTATTTCACGCCTTTAATCCAAAAAAAACAGAGTATATATGTTCCTGATTAATTAACAAGCTAGTTTGGTTTGCAAGCACACATAGGTAAACAACAAATGCGCGCGCAGTTTGGTTTGCATGCAAAATTATTCCCAAATAATACACACAAATATATTTCACGCCTTAATCCCAAAACAAACAGACGCCTTAACCCCAAACAAATAGAGCATGTATTTTCCTGATTAAGATGTTTGGTTTGCAAAAGTACCTCATTAGCCCAAGAATAGAGCCGAAAGATCTACCGCGCATGTATGTTGTTCCTTTCGCTAGTTGGGGTTGTAATCCAGAGGCGCCGTGCGTGCGACAGGGCATGTATGTCCTGTTCGTGCGATTTTTCAAACATTAATTACTAATCGAAAGATTATATCTATGACAAAAAAGGATAGGCATATATATATATATATATCTGTTCGCAGATTCAGGGCAAAATTACCAATAGCGAGAGGCGCCGATATCGATCTACGCATGCATGTGTCCTGCCTTCATCGCCCCAATGCCGGAAGATAGAAGATTGATTATCGGGAGGGAAGAGAAAGAGGTTCCACGATGACAAATATTGTGATGTTTCTGGGTTTCGATTGAGAGGAGATAAAGCGGAAAGAGCGAGGTTTTTTACAGAGGGAGAGCAACGTTTACATGGAGTGAGAGCGAGGTTTATAGAGAGTGGGTGGGTAGGGGAACAGTAGCGATTAGACTGATGAGAAGACTGGGCGGGAGGGTGAAAACTGTTTATAATTTAGGTAACATAAAGAACGCTTCACTTAAGAAGCATTTTATGCTACTTACAATCAGCATAAAGAACGCTTCTTAGCTAAAGCGTTCTTTATGTTATCCGCCCAAGACATAAAAAACGCTTCTTTTGAGAAGCATTTTTTATACGTATCTCTTATAGAACGCTTTGTAAGCAAGCGTTGTTTTTGTCATTGGGCGCCATAACATAAACAACGCTTTCTAAGCAAAGCGTTTACTAAGATGTCCCGCCTATTATAAAAAACGATTTACAATATAACCGTTTTTAAGGGGGGGTTGTTTATTCTTTTTTTTCCAGTAGTGAGAAATGGAGACTTAAGGTCAATAACCTACCTAGTGTATGTTCTTATTGCTTTTAGAGTTTGGGGAGGGAAAATAAATGAATGAATGGACCCCAACATGAGTTGGGATGCGAATAATTGAGATGAGAAAGAGTTGTGGTAGTGCTTTATGCATTTGTGAATTAAATGCGTGATTTCAGGGCCTAAGTGCCAAGTATTTAAGTTATTGCTTTTATATGGTGCTTGATGAGATTTTGGATTATAAATGGTGAAATGTTGTGTGCTGGTAGAACCCTTGTGGTTTGGTTAGTTTTAGGTGAATTACATGATGATATGAGCTTTGGGCAAGGTTAGAAAAGTAGCCGGGCTTTGGCGAAATTTCGGTAGAAAGTTAAGTGATCTGAGTGATGTCTTGAGGAAAGAATAACCTACGGTTAGCTAGGCATGGATGGAGATTTATTTGGGTTAGTAACCCGCCTTGGGAATGCTTGTTTAGAGATAGGAGGGGAACGTGCAAAATCTGTAGCATAAATGAGGAGGAAAGTCATGAATTTTGCTAATAAGGAACTATGGTGTTTAACTTAGGAAAATGGGAGTTGAACTTGGGTATGGATAATGCATTATCTAGGAATGATTTGGTAAGGTTGGTGGAAGTTTATGAAACAACAAGAGAAGTTTAAAATGCACTGTTGTGCTTAAGTGTAACGAGGAAATGGAAAACTTGTAGAAATGGACAAGAATTGAATGGAGAGTTTGACCAATGATTTGAAGATTTAGAGCATATTTTAGGGTGATTAAACCTGTAGGAAACATGTTGAAAGATTAGGGAAAGATTATAGGTGAAATGGGGGTTGAAAACCGATCAAAAACTGTAAATTTTGACAGTTACAGGGGTGGTCCGGGTTTACAAATCGGTACACAAACCCGGACCATAGCAAAAACATGGCAGAGAGTGATTTCAGAGGGTGGTCCGGGTTTGTAAACCCGGACACAAACCCGGACCACATAGAAAAATTGGCAGAAACGTATTTCAGTGATTGGTCCGGGTTTGTAGACCCGGACACAAACCCGGACCACCCCAAAAATTGCCCAGACTGTGTTTTAATGGGTTCTAAGCATGGGGGATTGAATGTTATTGGTTTTAGGGTATGTTTAGGAGTTGTTTGGTGACCTTTAAAGGTCCTAAGAAGTGTAAAAGTATGAGGAGTGATTGAGATAGTTGTGAGTTAAGAGCACATAACCTAAACCAAAGAATAATGGGCTAACGGGGTTAATTGCGGGAGTACTAGTCTACATACTGTAGTATTTTAATTGATGGAGATGTTTGAAATAGTATCAGTGAATCAAGAGTAAGACTCGAGGAATGAGTGTTAATCGAGGAACATGAGAACACCCGGTAAAGTTAACCCCGGTGAAAGGTATGATTTCCTCATGCTCTGTATCCTAACTTGGTTACCTCGATTTGTGTGCTTATTTGATCACCTAAATAAGATAAATTCACCAATCAGATTTTAATGCAGCTACTTGTGCTTGTTTTATTTTGTTCTTGCTATATTGCCTCAAACATTTAGTTTGTATAATTCATGAAATGAATGGATGAGGAAGAGGTGTATGCATACCTTGTTGCGTATTTGTGTAAGGTATTACTCTTTGAGTTGTGGATGAATTGGAAGGGTTTTATTGTAGGTGAAATGTTGTTTGATGGGTTTGGTAACCTTGATTGAATTGTTGTTTGATTGTGGAAGTGTGAATATTATTGATGGCTTCTCACTAACTCCTAACCATCTAACCCTTTAACATTGAGAGTTAGGAATTGAGTAATTTGGAGTATTTGGGGAGCCCGATATAGTTTCGGTCACGCATGAGGATGAGGTTGCAAGAGAGATTGTTAACCGATTCCTGGCTATAATCTTTTCCACAGTCCAAACCCCTTAAATGGGTAGCAACCTGGTTAAGTGAGCCAACTTTGAGACCGGTGGTGGGATAGCCTTATCCCTGTCCGGAGGTCATACCGACTTAACATTGAGTATTGGCAAGGGAAGGAAAATTGGTTGAGTTGATGATCTTGAGTATTGAGATAATGACATCCGATTAACCCGATGCTAATTGGGCTAACCCATTGTGAAGTTTGATTGAAGTCAAACCTTGGTTGGTGATTGTGAACTTTGTGCTTGTTTGATTGAGTTGCATTTGTGTATTGAGTATTGATTGAGACATTGAGTATTGAGTATTGTGCATTGAGCATTTGTGTATTGAGTATTGATTGAGACCTTGAGTATTAAGTATTGAGTATTGTGCATTGAGCATTTGTGTATTGAGTATTGATTGAGACCTTGAGTATTAAGTATTGAGTATTGTGTTTCGAGCATGTGAGTATTGAGTTTTGAGTTGAGACCTGAGTTGTAATTTGAGTATTGAGTTTGAGACAGAGAGTAAGAGAATTTGAGTAAGTGTAACCCGCGAGTGAGTGGGTGTTAGTGTAGAATGAATTGAGGCATAGGGAGGTGTAACCCTCAAAGCCTAAGTATACCACGAACGAAACCAACCTCTTGATGTGTGTGTTAGTGTTTGTGTTCAATGTTGAACCGTGATTGTGCCAATATACATATATGATGTATTGTTGCCCTGTATGATGTTTGAATTAAAATGAACCGCATGCTCTAGACCAAATAGTCGGTGTACCCTCGCTAGTACGCGAGGTATGCGGAAGTCATATTCAGCGTAAGCTGAGCCCCTAGGGGCAACGTTTTTAGTGTGCAGGTACCCGAAGCGGACATGATCACGGTAAGAGACCGAAAGCTAAGCTTGGATAGCTAGGAGTAATGTATAGATAGTAGTGAATGGTATAGGGCTTGTAGCCGGTCACCGTTCGAGAGTAGGAGGGGTTGTGATTAAGCAAGGGTAGTTGTTAATTATTTGTATTGTTGTATTATGGAAATGTAAGACCGAAAGGTCATTAATAATGATGGGAATTGTAGATACTCGGTATAGCATTAAATGGAGATTATATTGTATATCGTGGGATTGAAGATTGTATTTGGGTTGAGAATTAATATGGGAATGAGATGTATCATTTTGTATAGTGTACTCGGTAAAGACCCATCAGATCGATAGTGTGTTGTATTGTTTGTTTGGAATTGGCCTTGTAGGCCACGTGGGTGGCTAACGGCATTATTTCACCCCCGACCGTATTAGAATTTCCGCTGCTTGTGTATTGATATTGGAGACGGGTTAAGAGTAATGGTGTGTTTACCGGTAGGGGTGTTACAAAAAGTGGTATCAGAGCGAAGTATCGCTCTGATGGTCTGAATACCGAGTTTAGGAAGATACCGAGTTAGGGATTAGAGACTTAGGGCTAAGGGTTGAGTGTTAGCGTGTGAGATACGCTAGATAGGAACTTCCAGTGTGATCTGGGTACCTACATAACCAATCCCGCCCTCCGCGACCCCAGTTATAAGTTGGGGAAGGAACGCTAGAGAGATGGAAAGACCGCTCATACTCGGGAAAACCCGATCTGCCAATTGTAGAACAAACCTTGTGAGGAGAAAGAACCTGTCATACGGTAGATTACAAGAATTGGAAATCCCGAAGATGGTTCCCGTTTCAACGACAATAACCGTACTGAACGGCAGTAGATTGAAGATCCTAACTAGAGGATACTTAAATTTGCGGCATGTGCGGCCAACAAGAAGGGAAGCACAACTACGCAATGAAGCGGAAAGTAAAGTAACAAATCCGAGACAAGAGAGTCTACGGATTGCAAACGCATGATAATACCATTAACGGTATACCAACCGACTAAGGAATTATTCAAGGTTGGACAACTCTAAACCTTCAATGCCAAATAGGACTACGATGTAGTTCCTAAAGATTAGTCTAACCTCGGTAACCAGCATAAAGATGTGGGAACGAACAACGAAGCAAGGTACATGGAGTACCACAAGGATCGGGAAAGCACTCGAATTAACGACAAACATGTCAAGAACACTGAGAAGCCACCCAGGGAGTTGATCACTAAGATCAAAAAGGGACGAAAGATCCAACGAAGTCACCAAATTTGGATAGAAACAACACCACAACCGGTGTTTAGTAACCTAAAAACCGACGTACCCGCGCACTTGACAAGGCAAGTGCAGCAACAACAAGACAGTTGGAAGACGTTTAACAACCAACAAGTACTTACCAAACACCACCATGAAAATGGAAGCAAATGAAGGATCACTAATCCTAAGAAATTGAAGAATCAACCTTGGAAAGGCCTAACGGCCCGACCATTATATTAATAAACATACCAATCAGCGGGAAGTTGTACTTGGCCAAAGACCTCAAGCATGGCAACGCCATGAAGATTTTCTTTCAAACTTAAGATTTTTGTTTCAAAACCAGAATTTTTCTTTAAAACCACAAACTTTTCTTTTAAAACCTCAGATTTTTAAAACCAAACTAGAACAACCACGGTGAGCATCATAGAATGATACAAGAGGAGTTGACAATAGAATACTTCACCTAGGCGTGTGACGAGCACTACAGTGTACCCAAATACGGGATGTGGGACGACCGCACTCCGAAGGAGCTTGTGGGCCTGACAGACCCTTTATGAGTTAGTCGGGTAAGTGGTAACGTGTTAAAAGGCACCCCACGTATGTATACATGTAGTGTATGAAACACGGGAAGTAGTCAGCTCCGTTCTACGGACCATAAGTGAATTCAAACCGAAACAGTTGGACACCTCGAATGGACGAAGGAACTCAGATAAGTTTACAAAGCTAAAGGAGATGAGAACTCACTCAAAAAGTATAATTAAGAGTTAAGAAGTGCAAGAAGCTCTAGTAATTGACTAAAGACATTGGAGATGTCTCAAGAATTTGAAACAAAGGCATGAAATAGCCGAAGTGGATACCCGGTCTAAACACACTAAGGCAACGCCTAACCTGAACACACCAATGTTCAAGGAACAAAGTGATATACCCGAAGTGATCATCTAAGGTACCGGAGGATACCGTTCACCACCGAAGGATATATCAAACTGGTTAAAACCATAAGAGAAGTATCCATGGTCTACCCTAAGGACGGAAGACGTATAACCCTAAACGGGACAACTTGAAATCTAGAACCGCTATGCGGAGTAAACTAAACACTCTCATAAATGTTAGCCAAAGGTAATGGCATAACTGAGCAACACCCAGGAGCGATCGTTGAAGGGTGTATAACAATGTCGTGATAAAGACACAAGAATTACAACGAACACTCGGTTAGAACACCGAAGGGATCCCACTTACCAGGGGATACCCTAAGTTTGTAAATGCTACCAATCAATACCAAGATACTTAAAAAGGCATCCAACAGACGGAAGCGTGATGCAATGATCCTTATCATGGAGCCAGTGTTACCTCCAAACCAATTTACGGTTATGGAGAAGCAATGCTTGTAAACAGTCTAAGATGAGCAGAGCTCTAGGCAACGAGGCTAGTATGCCGAGTAATTGTTATAATACATAATTCAATGGTTGTAGAACCATCGTGAACTATATGGAGAGTTGTCAGGGATGGCACCAGTAAAGGGTTAATAACCAACGAGAAAAGATACCCCTCGTTAATGTGAGACCGCGAGAGCGGTGAACGCATAGATTCCAAGAAGGAATACCATCAGCGAACATCTGATAATACATCTCTTTCAGAACTACCAGTGTAGTGAAGCTTGAGCATAAAAGTATTGCCAAGCAATGTGGAAATAAGCTATTATAGCAATTGTTGGAACCGAAAAGTAATCGGTTAAGAGGAAATACCGTATGTGGAAGGTGAGTGGAAATCAATAACGCTCAAGGAGCTAGAGGTATAAAGAATTTCATTTGACATAATTGGCCAAGTAAATGGCGAACCATTGTCTAATGGTAGTAATACATGAGCGGAAGCTAAGGTAATAGCGGATGCCATAAAAACCAATGTTGTAAACGAATACAAAAATGGTGCGCAGCAAGCGACCAATACATGTGAATAAATCATACAATGAGATGGAGTTGATGAATAAAGATGGTAGACAGACCGAGAAACAAGGAAATAATATTCATTCCTATTACAATCTCACAAGAGATTTACTGCCCAGGGGTTTACGCCTCTACACTCTATAGGACTGAGTGTTTTGGTATTGCACTTGTGTAGTAATGATCGAGTGGGATAGCTAGGAAGTTGGGAAGATGACGATTGTGGTAAAAGGTAGAAGGAAACGTATGAAGTCATAACGACCGAAGCATAGAAAATGCAAAGTCATAATTCAGAAGCTACTGACAACAGAGGAAACACTACAATTAAGTAGTGGCTTAGCCTCAACTGACAATAAGCCGGAGGAATCAGTGAATAACCACGAAAATATACAACAGTATGTATATAGATTCCTAAAGAGGGGGATAGAGAATCCGAAGCTCATTGGATTCGCGTGCGGTAAAAGAATACAACGCTTGCTTGATAAACCTTATTCCCAAGATAAAAGGGATAAAAGGATAATGCATAACACATTTAGAATAATGAGAAGGGCAAATAAACCCTAAGTTATCAGGGTCGCGCAGTAGAAGCTAGTGGGCCCAAACTCTAAGGTTCAATACACCTAGTGAATGAATGGATAATTATCAACGCTTTGAAGCCTCTAAGGCTAGAACCAAACCCGGTTAAGAGTTAAACAACTCCATGAGAATTCTTGGTGCGGGGACTAACCAATAATATGGTTAAGACCCTTTGACCAGAATACATTGTATAATAGACCGCATGGAAGTTGAACCACTCCATGACAGCTGAATACCTTCGACCTACGTCCAATGTTGAGACATGGTAGATTACGTGGGCGTAATCCCTTTTTAAGGGGGGTAGGGCGAAAACCGTGAAATGTATGTTTTACGTGATGGTGCGTAAACTACAATGCGCATAGTGCAAAAGAATTTGTTGTGATGATTGGCACTTATGTTACAAAAACATACGTATACCATTCATAATGTAATTAAGGGTGATTATGAGATTTGCAGTGAAAATGAGTATTGATTGTGAGAGATTTGAGGTGAATGGAGTAGAGGAACTCCATGGGGAATGAGAACCCCGATTGGTAATAATTTGGGAAATGAGTATGTTTGAGGAAATTGTTGAGTATGTTTGAGGAAATTGATGAGTATAAATCGGTATGAAACCGATGTAGAACCTAGAGGGAATTGAGTCCCCTAGGTGATTGTTTGAGAAATTGAGAATGATTGGTGGACGGAGCTCCACAAGTATTGTACCATTAGAGAAATAATTTGTGATGATTGGGAGTAATCGATGAATTGAGTCCATAAGTATTGTATGCCTTGAGTAAGCTATTGGAAGTAAGTTCAGATTGATTGGTTACCTAGGTTATAGGATTGGAAGGTAAAAGATGATTGATGGAAAGAATTCCATCCCTTGGAGATGTATGATTTGTGTTCATGACTAGGATAAGTAAAAAGATAGAAAATGGAAATAATTGAATTATTCGATTGTTTGAATCTGATGTGGGAAGTCGAACTTGATCCTGATCAGATCAAGGGAAACAGAACACAAAATGGGGTGGAAAGATAATTCAACACTGATGCTGATCACATCGGGGTCGAATGATTCTTGAAGCTCCCTTCAAGTGGTCACGTTTAATCATGCGTAGAATAAATGTAATGAGTATAAATTAGATTTGGGAGTTGATTGTGTTTGCAGAAAGGATTTTCTTATGAAACCTAAGAATGAGATTTGTTGAAACCTCCACCGGAGAACGCTGGTGGGGTATGATGTAGTATAATTCCAAGGGCTGCGGGACCTGGAGAGTCCTATGTTTATATGACCTGAGTGCCTGCGGGATCGGAGTGTGTAATGCATTGCTTTGAATAGCAGTGCATTGCATGTATGTTGTATACATTTTGGTTAGTTCAATGTAAACCACCAGATTGTTGGTTATGGAATATTGGGTGTAACTGTGGAATTGTTGGTGCTTGAAGTAAATGAAATTGTGGTATCATTTGGATTGAATTGAGATTTGGTGCTAGGATTGTGTCGAATTGGTTTGAGATGAGATGGTGTGAATTGTGTTGGAAATGTGGTTGTGATTGAGGTGAATACCCTTGTGTGAAAGAATTTTAATTTTGTAAGGTGTTGTGTGTAGGGTCTTTGACAATTGAGAGTCAATTGAACAAAGAAAACTAATTCACCAACTTGAATAACTTTGAGGGCAAAGTGCCTTAAGGGGGGTAGATTGAAATACACCAAAATTTAAAATAGTGATAAATTAGGATAATTAAGATTTTAGAAGCTTAATTACACTTAAATAATCATGAGGGAATAAGTCCCGAAGAAAACCGATCCTTAAACGGATTAAAAACACAAACAAACCTTAAAGCGCGTTTTTTGAGGAAACCGGGAAAATGCAACTTTAAGCGGGTTAAATAGACCCGTAATAATTTTGGTCAACCAAAGAGCCATTAATAAACTATAATGAATGTCTAGAACCAAATAAAATTAATAAAACGAGAAAATTCCGGAAAACGGGTTCCGGGTGTGAATAGTGCAATAAAATGAAAGTTGTGGGGTAAAAGCAAAAAGAAGTCCCTCTCTCTCCTAACTCCCCACCCTCTCACATTTTTCCCCTTTTCTGAACTCTTCTTCTTCCTCCATCTCTCAAATGGCGATTTCCTCTTCTCTTCCAGCTTCTCTCTTCTTCTCCCTTGTTGAAGGTGCAAATCAACTCCAAATCACACAAAAATCACACCATTGAACTCCTCTCTTCTTGAGCTTCCTTTTCCACCTTTAAAAACCAAAAAGCTCACACTTCTCCACCATGGATGTAGCTGATTTTGGAGCTTGAAGACCCCCATTATGACCCCCTTAATCTTCATATTATTTCAAGGTAAAAAAATGGTCTTCAAAGTTCATCTTTTCCCAGCTTTTTATGCAAAACGAAAAGCTGAGTGGAGCCTTTCTTTTCCTTTTCTTTAGCCGTTTTTGGTGACTGTTTTGGGAGCTGGAAATCTCCTCTCTTTGTTGTCCATAAGCCTCTCTAAGAGCTTAAGGTAATATCCTCTTTAACCGAAATTGTGTTAAGTATAGGATTGGTTAAGGAATGATCTTTATAAGTGTGTGGTGTGTGTTTGTATAGCTGTAGCTTGTCGGTTTGGTGAGGAAGAACAAGGGTAAGAATTCATACAAAGAAGGATAAGGAAGAATGGACTTAAGGTAAAATAACCTACCTTAGTGTATGTTCTTATTGCTTTTAGAGTGTGGGGGGGAAAATAAATGAATGAATGAACCCAACATGAGTTGGAATGTGAATAATTGAGATGAGAAAGTGTTGTGTGGTTGCTTGATGCATTTGTGAATTAAATGCTTGATTAAGGGCGTAGTGCCAATATTTAAGTTATTGCTTTTACATGGGCTAGATGAGATTTTGGTTAGAAATGGTGAAATGTTGTGTGCTGGTAGAACCCTTGGTTTGGTTAGTTTTAGGTGAATTAACACGATGATATGAGCTTTGGGCAAGGTTAAAAAGTAGCCGGGCTATGACGAAATTTCTTTAGAAAGTTAATGATTTGAGTGATGTCTTGAGGAAAGAATAACCCACGGTTAGCTAGGTATAGATAGAGATTTATTTGGGTTAGTAACCCACCTTGGGATGCTGGTTTAGAGATAGGGGGAATGTGCAAATCTATAGCATAAATGAGGAGGAAAGTCATGAATTTTGCTATAAGGAACTATGGTGTTTACTAGGAAATGGGAGTTGAACTTGGTAAGGATAATGCATTGTCTAGGAATGATTTGGTAAGGTTGGTGGAAGTTTATGAAACAATAAGAGAAGTAAAATGCACTGCTGTGCTTAAGTGTAACAAAGGAAATGAAAACTCGTAGAAATGGACAAGAATTGAATGGAGAGTTTGACCAATGGATTGAAGAGGTTTAGAGCATGTTTTAGGGTGATTAACCTGTAGGAAACATGTTGAAAGATTAGGAAGATTAGAGGTGAAGGGGGTTGAAAACTGATCAAAAACTGTAAATTTTGACAGTTACAGGGGTGGTCCGGGTTTGCAAATCGGTACACAAACCCGGACCATAGCAAAAACATGGTAGAGAGTGATTTCAGAGGGTGGTCCGGTGTTGTAACCCGGACACAAACCCGGACCACATAGAAAAATTGGTAGAAACTATTTCAATTTTCAGGATTGGTCCGGGTTTGTAGACCCGGACACAAACCCGACCACCCCAAAAATTCCTAGAATGTGTTTTTAATAAGGGTTCTAAGCATGGGGGATTGAATGGTATTGGTTTTAGGGATGTTTTAGGAATTGTTTGGTGACATTTAAAGTCCTAAGAAGTGTAAACAAGTATGAGGAGTGATTGAGATAGTCGTGAGTTAAGAGCACATAACCTAAACCAAAGAATAATGGGTTAACGTGGGTTAATTACGGGAGTACTAGTCTACATAACTGTACAGTTTTAATTTTAATTGATGGAGATGTTTGAAATATTATCAGTGAATCAAGAGTAAGACTCGAGGTACGAGTGTGAACCGAGGAACATGAGAACACCCGGTAAAGTTAACCCCGGTGAAGGGTATGATTTTCTAATGCTCTGTATCCTAACTTGGTTACCTCGATTTGTGTGCTTATTTGATCACCTAAATAAGATAAATGCACCAATCAGATTTTAATGCAGCTACTTGTGCTTGTTTTATTTTGTTCTTGCTATATTGCCTAGAAAATTTAGTTTGTATAATTCATGAAATGAATGGATGAAGTAGAGGCGTATACATACCTTGTTGCGTATTTGTGTAAGGTATTACTCTTTGAGTTGTGGATGAATTGGAATGGTGTTATTGCAGGTGAAATGTTGTTTGATGGGTTATGGTAACCTTGATTGAATTGTTGTTTGATTGTGGAAGTGTGAATATTATTGATGGCTTCTCACTAACTCCTAACCATCTAACCCTCTAACAGTGAGAGTTGGGAATTGAGTAATTTGGAGTATTCGGGAAGCCTGATATAGTTTCGGCCACGCGTGAGGATGAGGTTGCAAGAGAGATTGTTAACCGATTCCTGGCTATAATCTTTTCCACAGTCCAAACTCCTTAAATGGGTAGTAACCTGGTTAAGTGAGCCAACTTTGAGCCCGGTGGTGGGATAGCCTTATCCCTGCCCAAAGGTCATACCGACTTGACATTGAGTATTGGCAAGGGAAGGAAAATTGGTTGAGTTGATGATCTTGAGTATTGAGATAATGACATCCGATTAACCCGGATGCTAATTGGGCTCACCCATTGTGAAGTTTGATTGAACAATCCTTGGTTGGTGATTGTGAACTTTGTGCTTGTTGGATTGAGTTACATTAGTGTATTGAGTATTGATTGAGACCTTGAGTATTGAGTATTGTGCATTGAGCATTTGTGTATTGAGTATTGATTCAGACCTTGAGTATTGAGTATTGAGTATTGTGCATTGAGCATTTGTGTATTGAGTATGATTGAGATCTTGAGTATTGAGTATTGTGTATTGAGCATGTGAGTATTGAGTTTTGAGTTGAGACCTGAGTTGTAATTTGAGTATTGAGTTTGAGATAGAGAGTAAGAGAATTTGAGTAAGTGTAACCCACAGTGAGTGGGTGACAGTGTATAATGAATTGAGGCATAGGGAGGTGTAACCCTCAAAGCCTAAGTATACCACAAATTGAAACCAACCTCTTGATGTGTGTGTTAGCGTTTATGGTCAATGTTGAACTGTGATCGTTCCAATATACATATATAATGTATTGTTGCCTTGCTTGATGTTTGAATTAAAATGAACCGCATGCTCTCGACCAAATAGTCGGCGTACCCTCGTTAGTATGTGGGGTATGCGTAAGTCATATTCAGCGTAAGCTGAGCCCCTAGGGGCACCGTTTTTAGTGTGCAGGTACCCGAAGCGGACATGATCACGGTATGAGACCGACAACTAAGCTTGGATAGCTAGGAGTGAAGTATAGATAGCAGTTAATGGTATAGGGCTTGTAGCTATCACTGTTTGAGAGTAGGACGGGTTGTGATTAAGCAAGGGTAGTTGTTAATTATTTGTATTGTTGAATTATGGAAATGTAAGACCGAAAGGTCATTAATAATGATGGGAATTGTAGATTCTCGGTATAGCATTAAATGGAGATTATATTGTATATCATGGGATTGAAGGGTGTATTTGGGTTGAGAATTGATATGGGAATGAGATGTATTATTTGTATAGTGTACTCGGTAAAGACCCATCAGACCGATAGTGTGTTGTATTGTTTGTTTGGAATTGGCCTTGTTGGCCACGTGGGTGGCTAACGGCATTGTTTCACCCCCGGCCGTATTAGAATTTCCGGTGCTTGTGTATTGATAATGGAGACGGGTTAAGAGTAATGGTGTGTTTACTGGTAAGGGTGTTACATGCCCTAAGGGCGGAAATTGACTAGAGTCGCCACCTAGTTTGACCTAAGTTACTAGGAAGGAAGGGAAGGAGGGTTCTAAGAACTGTTGGTTAACTATGAATTTGCTGCCTATGGACAGGACTTATCCGGTCAATTGCAGAGATTCTATTGTGGTTTCGCACTGGGTTACACCCCTTTGAAGTGGCAACGACCACGACTTCGGATTGGTGCCCGAGGAAACCTCGGTCTCCAATTGTCGGGATTACCTTCTTTCAAAACCTTTTTAGAGAGATTGATTCAAAAGCCATGGATAGGATTAGAACGGGAGGAGAGAAAACGAGTGGATGAGGTGAACTATTCTACCAAGCTAGTGCCAAGAAGAGGGATTGGTGAATTCAGATGAGTATAGAATGAGGATTTGGGAAAAGTCTGATGAAGAGGAGATGATCGAATTGGGAGTCTGATTTTGAGAGTTGAAGAACTTGAGGGTTTGTGAGAGTCAGATGGGATTTGAATATTTGACAGACATGAATATCGCCTTAGAGTTGGGAAAGGGTTTTTTTGGATTATAATGGGGTCGCACCCTAGATGAGCTGCCTACGTACTCAACTCCCTGTTGAGATCAGACCTTATGTAGTTCAGGAAGTTTGGGTTTTGGAAGTTTTGATGTTTGAGGGCTTTTAGAAATGCTTGATGTGTGGGATGTTGTAGTCTGTGAGACGCTCGGGTCTTATGAGACGTTTGAAATCATGAGATGGCGAAATATGTGAGACACTCAGATCTGTGAGACACTCGGGTTTGTTAGATGCTCTGGTCTGTGAGATATTCGAATCATTGGAATAACAAAGTCTATGAGACACTCGAGTCTGTGAGACACTCAAAGTGTAGGGAAATTGGAATGGAATTGGAATTGAATTAAAATTGAAGTTAAATTGGAATTGAATGAATTTTGATTTGAATTGGAAATGAGATTGAATTGGAGTGGAAATTGAATTTGAATGAGACTGAAGATGAAATCGAGATTTGATCGAATTGAATTAAGAATTGGATTGAGATTGAATTGGAGTTGAAATTGAATTTGAATTGAAATTGAATTTGAATTGAGACAGAAGATGAAATCGAGATTGGATTGAATTGAATTAAGAATTCGATTGAGATTGAATTATAGTTGAATAAATTTTTATCGAATTGGAATTAGGTGTATTTGAATCGAATTGGAATTAAGTGAAATTTTATCGAATTGGGATTGAAAGAATTTATTTTGAATTGGAATTGAAAGAATTTTTATTGAATTGAAATGAATGAATTATTATCGAATTTAAATGAATGAATTTGAATCGAATCGGAATGAATGGATTTTTATCGAATTGAATTGAATGAATTTGAATCGAATTGGAGTTGAATGAATTTGAATCGAATTGGAGTTGAATGAATTTAAATCGAATGAATTTGAATCGAATTGGAGTTGAATGAATTTTGAATGGAATGAATTTGAATCGAATAGGAGTTGAATGAATTTTGAATGGAATGAATTTGAATCGAATTGGAGTTGAATGAATTTTTTTTGTGGAACTTAATAGAGATGTTGATTCGAGAATAAACAAGAATTCGGAAGGAGATGTCTCTTGTTTTCGGAATTGGATTTGATTTTTCAAGTTTTTTAATCTTAATTAAGGGATTATTTGGGAAATTTTGATGGAAAGGGAACTCCACTTAACAAATCAGAGATATGCACCATGGAGAAACACCTTCTAAAGATTTTCTACACAGAGCTCATGGGCCCAGAAACAATTAGGTAACCTAGAGGCCATCTAAGGTCACCTGTTCTAGCCCGTTTGGCTAGCAATGAGTTGGATCCGAGTTTGAACTTGAATTTGGGATAATAGTTTACAGTAACCCAAACGGGCCCAACCCAACAGAACATGAAACATTGTAACGGTTAGATAACATGATGCTAGCACAGAACATGGAGATTGAAAATCAACATGGCAAATCAACAATTGTAGTGAAGGCGATAGAACTTAGCAGATTCAATTCTTGTTCAAAGTGGTGAATCAAAATCAAACACTAATTATTAAGGCTACACAAGTTGAAGATTTAATCGATGTTACTCAAAAATCAAATTCCAACTCGAAATCACGCGCAAGAGGCAACATACTAGGAATGTAAACAAGTTGTAAATTGCAATCAGGAGGAACTGTATATGATAGAAAACTAACCAACAGGGTGGCCTGCCCCCGGTTTAGCATTCAATCAAATATAATGAGAAGAAAATCCCAACGACTCGTATTTCCGTCTCGGCTATGTATGCTCAACCAGGTTTCAAAACCCATAGTGTAAACATGTGGAGCCCAAAATCCCAATTGCCAAAGTGACAAACAAGTTCCAATCAAGCCTCGAATCAAGGATCAATCTGCCGTATGCATCATCCGAAGGTGGCAATTTCAACTCATATCTGAATCAGCAAGATAAGCACCTTAGCAAAATGATTGAGTAATAATGGTGAGCAAATTGAATCAACTAACCGACACCAATTAGACATAAGCACACACTCGAATCAAACAAAATTCCAAACTATCATGAACTACACGAATGGGCAATTGATAATCAAGGGTAATTGAATTATAGTACCAAAAGAGATGAAAATCCAAACTTCACAATGTTGATGCACATATATCAAAAATGATGAGCAAACGTCAACAAACTGTCATGAACCATTAACTTAGTTTCCAATAAGGAAATAAAATAAAAATAAAAATGTAGCTCTAACACAAGAATGAGCAACAGAAGCACACACTACTCTCAACTCATCGCAATATACTACACTTCAAAATGATGAAGGTTAGCGCATGGTGTGTAACACTAGGCAGACTAACAAATGACAAATAAGGCAACGTTTATCGGGATCGACTTGTTAGGAAACGTTTTATCAGTAAGCAGATTCAAAGTAATCCATCCTCATGATATCCTATAGTTGATGGCAAGAGTAACCAACACCAGGCGCATTCCTCACAAAACTCAACAGACAACGAATGGGCTAGAGCAACACATTCAGCTCAGTTATTCCCAGACAAGGTTGAACAACACTCCTTAATATAATCACATAAATGGCATCGATAAGAAAAGAATAATTTTAAGACACACAAATAAACCCGCTTAGTCGAATCCAAGCATGACAACGGGGGACTACGATGATGATACGATTCTACGATGATGAATGGATAGAATTAAGTCGAAACCATCCTCAAAATCTGGTAGACAACGGTTAAGCAAGTGAGAGACGAAGAGACTTATCTTCTATATGCTTGACGACGTACAATGTATATCCAAGATTCCTTAGTCGACCATCTGCATCAAGGAGGTTCAACTAAAACAAATAAGACCGGGCAAACAACAACAACAAAAAAATGAAATAAATGAAAGGTAGAAAGATCCGCTCATGGTTAAAGAGATGGAGGATGACTTAGCTTCGGTTTCATAGCTCAAAGCAGCTCATGTGGACCTTCTCTTTTCTTTAATTTGAACAGTGGTTTTTGAGAGTCAACAGCTGGTGAAGAGGATGAATGATAGGCTGTATGCTCCTTGTCACCAATTGAGTTGTAAACTCCGTGAAGTGAAAGAGGGAGGCAACAGAGCATGTATATCCTGAGTGAAGAGAAGAAGAGTGGGCAGGGCTCTGTATGTCATTGTTCTCGACAGTTGGGTGGGAAATTACCGCCGGTGAAGAAATGTGAAGACAGGCAGAGCTGTATGTTCCTCTTTCACTAACGCGATGAGAGAGAACGAAAGATGTTGAAGCTTTCACATGCTCCTTGTTCGTCAGTTGGGCTGCAAAAAATTACGGGCGGAAGAGATAAAAGAGAGGAGAGGCGCAGAGCACGTTGTATCTTTTCAGCGTAAACCGTCAGAAAGAGATTGAAAAGGAGAGAGCAAAAGGCTTGTTCCTGAGTGAGGAAAAGGAGAAGGCACAAAAGCTATATGGGTTCCTCGTCGCCAATGTGGGTTGCAAAATATGTCTGTGAAAAGATTGAAGGGAGTGGGCGATGAGTTCCTTGTTTCCCGGCGTGAAGAAGCGATGAGGAGAGGGTTGGGCATGTTGTTCTTGCTTGTTCAGTTGGGGGGAAAAATTACCGTGAGGAAGATGAATAGAGTGGAGCAAAGCAAGTATCGTTATCTGTTGAACTTGCAAAATCGCAAGGGAGGAGAATTAAGAGGCTCAGGGCCAGATGTTGTTTTGTCACCAGGCAGGATGCAAAGTTACCGGACCGAAGAGAATGAAGAAGGCAGGGTAGACTTGTTCACCGGGTAGTGTCAAACGTGAGTAGATAATGAAGTGCGGGGGTATGCATGTTTCTGGTTCACCGTGAATGAAGGGAACGGAAATAGCATGGGTGTTGTTCGTTTGATGAGCTGCAAAGACCTGAATGAAAAGTTTGAAGAAGCAGAGCTGTTCCAACTATCTTCAGCTTGGATAGCAACATTACCCGACATGAAGAGAGGGAGAGAGGAGGAAATAGGGGTTGTATGTGCCTTGTTTATCCAGATGAAGAAAATGAGAAGGCGGTCTTGTATGGATGTTGCTGTCGACAAAATCAAGAGGGCATGAGTATAGACATTCACGTCGGTTGTTGTTGCTCTTTTGAGATCCCGATGTCCAGTAGAAAATCCTTGCGAGGAATAAAAACCATTGGTTCTTGGGGACTGTCGGCTACAGTTTTTATTGTGCTGGCTATATAGGTGAATGTGAGTTTTAGGTTTTCAAGTAGGGACACGGGTTCAAGTTTTAGCCGCAATTGGATTGGGCTGATGATTGGAGCCTATATAAACCCGATTAGGCATGGAGGAGCTGGATAACAATATGTACGAAGATCGACATAAAAAAAAATTATATTTTCGAAAAACACACTTAAAAAAATAATAATAATGATAATAAAATTAGTTTTGTTGTCTAAGAATTGTTTTGAATAATAAGCTCTCTTTTTTTTCCAAAAACTTTGTAATAAAAGAATGTTTCATTTTGACTCGCTACTTTTTTTTTAAAAAAAGTGACGAATCCTCTTATTTATTTACTATTCTCAAAGTTTGTTTTATGTGGTGAGAAGTTTTTGGTGTCAACAGGTATATTCGTCATCAGACCGATATTGTAATTTGGATGGTTGTATTGGATTTGGTTGCCTTGCTAGTCATGTGGGTGACTAACGGCATTGTATCACCCCCGGCTGTATTGGAACTCCGCTGCTTGAGTATTGATAATTGTGACGGATTAGGGGATAATGACTGGATTACCGGTAGGGGTGTTACAATTTCCAACCCCTCCCCTCTCTTTATTTGCTTATAGACACAAAAGGACAAAACAACAAAAGAATAAAATCAGAAAAAAAAGTAAAACTCATCTTTGTGGACCTCTCTCCCATTTTGAATTGCCTCACGTTTTTTCCCCTCTTCAGACCTTCTTCTTTTTCCTCCCCTCCAATTGCGATTTGTGTTTTCCCCCCCCAGCTTAACCTTCCTTCCATCTTTGAAGGCTAAATCACCTCCAAACTCCACAAAATTGTACAAAAAAATTCCTCTCAACTTGGGGATCATTTTCCACCTCTCAAAAGTTTGAAAACTCCATCTCATCACCATGGTTGTAGCCCATTTTAAAGCGTGAGGAATAGCACTTTGGTCTCCTCCATCTCCTTGTTGTTCTAAGGTAAAAAGAGTCTTAAAAATCCATCTTTTTCTAACTCTTCTATGCGAAATGAAAATCAAAGTTGAGCTCTTGTTTTCTAACCCATTCCAGCCATTCTTGACTTCCATTTGGAGCTGGAAACCTTGCCATCTTGCTGTCCAAAGATCCCACCAAGAAGCACAAGGTCAATGCCTCCTTTTAAGCCTTAATGTGTGTATTAGATTCTAGGTTAAAGAGGGTTAGTTTTCTAAGTTAGTATTGTTGTGTGGGTGGCTGTAGCATTGCCAAATTAGTGAGCCAAGAACAAGACCAAGGAAATGAAGGAGAAAGAAGAAAGGAGAATGGAAGAGAGAAAAGGAAACTAGAAATCCAAGGTAATGCACTTACCTTTGAGTTGATTTTGTATGGATTTGGTAACAGATTTTAAATGTTTGAGGATGAGGGATTACATTGGTTTAAGTATTGGCTATGTTGCTGTATAGGAGTAAAAGATAGGGTTGTTTAGTGATGTTTAATTGATGACCAAAGGCCTTGATGTCTAGCTAGTAAGTTGCTAATGTGCGGGAAAATAAGTGTTGTTGTTGGTCTTGAATAAATAGGGATGCTAAACGGATTGATGAGCAATTTGATTTTGTGAGAATGAAAGGATTTTAGGGGAAAATCTATCAAAATTTCCTTGGGGAACTAGGTGACATAAGTGGAAATGGTGAAGAAAGAACATAGGATGACTAGATGTGTTTTGGAGTTTGATTGAATAATTAATCCCCTTAGAGACTAGATGTGAGTAAATGGTATTGGTTGGTTAGACTTGGATGAAAATAATGCAAGAATACTAGCAATGCATTAGTGGAGGAACCATTGGGATAAAGAAGAGAAAAGAAACAAAAACTACACTTAAGAGTTCAAGGAAGAACAAGAGTGTGAAAATTGGGTAAGGATACCTAGAAATGAGTAATAAGTTAGGGAATGATTTAGAGAAGTTTAGAGGGCCTAATTAGTGTAGAACATGTTAGATTACATGTGTAAAGTGTCGGAAAAGATTGGGCATAGAAAGGAGTCAAAAATAAAAACTGAAAATGCCAAATCTGTAAAAATCTATTGTGGTCCGGGACTTAGGTCCAGGACCAAGTCCCGGACCAGCATGAAAAAGGCTGAGAGTTCACCTGCACCTTGGTCCGAGACTTAGGTCTCTGCTAAGGTCCCGGACCATGTCAAAAAAAATAGCCGAAATTGCATTCTAGCATTAGTCCGGGACTTGGGACTCGGATAAGGTCCCGGACCAACCCGAAAATGCTTAAAAAATTGTATAAATGATATTATATGATGGGCATTTGAATGGAATTGATAATATCATTGTTAAGACCTAATTAATGACATATAAAGGTCATGAGTGGTGTAAACAAGCTTGAGAAGTAAATTGAAGTAAGTAACAAATGTAAATGAGCTTGAAATGTAAAGGGTAAGCAAATGTAAATCGGGGAAACTCTAGAGATTTAAAGAGTTAGGTTAATTATATAGAGAATTATCCGTCAAATTCTACAAATGCTTTAAAATTTGAATGATTGGGCTCCGAGGGTGAATCGGTGATCGAACAACTACAGTGAGCGGTATGATTTCTCATGTCCTGTATGCTTCCTTGGCTACTTTAATTTGTGTGTTTTGTGTGCTATGTATTACCACCTAAACAAGATAAAACACACGAATCAGATTTATTGTACTTCTTTGTGTTGTAATGCAAAATACCTTGTTGGATTGTATTTGAATGTGAAGTTGTATAATTCATGAAAATGTGTGATTTTGGAAAAAGTCTTGGATGTTGATTGTGCAAGGGTGCTACCTTTGACTTGTTGAATGTGCATTTCTCGCTAGTTTGAGAGTGTGATACTTGGTTGAATTGTGGCTGAATTTGAAGGTGTGATTGAAGGTGAAGTATTGTTGATTGGTTATGATGACCTCGATTGAATTATGATTGTGGGCTTCTCACTAACTCCCTAACAATCTAACACTCAAACTTTGAGAATTGAGTAATTTGGAGTATTTTGAGAAGTCTGATATAGTTTCGGCCACTCGTGAGGATGAGGTAATAAGAGAGATTGTTAACCGATTCCTAGCCTTAATCTTTCCACGGTCCAAATCCCTTATATGGGTAGAAACCTGGTTAAGTGAGCCAACCTTAAGCCCATGGTGGGATAAGCCTTGTCTCTGCCCGGAGGTCACACCGACTTGACTCGAGTATATTTGAGAAGAAGAGAATTTGATTGAGAATGATCATGGCTAGTGTAGATCATTGATCTTGAGTAAAGAGTAAGAACATCCGATTAACCTGGATGGAGAATTGACTAACTATGGGTGAAGTTTGATTGAGATTTGAACCTTGAGTGATGAATTGCGAGATGTTGTTTTGCTTGTGTAACACCCCCCAACAATAGACACAACACTTAACAAATGATTGCAGCGGAAAACATAACTCAAAACTTACTTATTTCATTGGTGTTACACGTCGTTAACCACCCATGTGGCTAACAAGGATAATACTTATACATTGTATCGGTCTGATGGACCAGATTCTAGAGCACCTACACAACACAATCCTGTTCCATTTCCAGAACCAATATACATTTACATTCCAACTGTACTGAGTATTTACAAACTAATGCCGATAACAGTTTCGGTCTTACTACACCTACAATACATACGCAATTAAATAACTACCCATGTACAAACTACCACCCCGTCCTACTCTCGAACGGTCCCAACTCCATCGAACCTGAAAAGGAAAAGGGTGGCCCCCAAGGGGCTCAACACCTTTGCTGGTATGGTAATCGTGCAGACTACATACTACCGGGCCACGCACAACTAATTTTCGTCTAAGCATGCGGTTGATTATAATTAAATCATGCATGCAGAACCATAAACACATAACACATTCACAAACATACAACACTCATAAGCATAGCAATACTAATTGCATACCATCAACAACATACATAACATAATAGGAAGCAATCCCTTGAGGGAACGAACAAAATGCCAGTTAGTCCAACTGGTGGTAAGCCTAGAGAGTGACTTCAGTCTCATGTTAAGCTCGTTACACAATAACATATTTGGGTGTGTCAGTCTTATATAGAACGGCCACACCGTCACACCATAATTTTATTTATATGTGTCGGATATAGTGACCCAATCACCTTTATACATAATCCCCCTAGCCCGAATAGTAATCAGGTAGGAAAGCCATTATCTTAGGCTTGTGGGTGATTGTAATCCAAGGAGGAAAAACAATCAATAACAGAGTGGGAGTCAAAGCAAATATAGACATCAACTCCCAAACAAACTTTACCATAATCCCCCTAGCCCGAACAATAGTCAGGTAGGAAAGCCATTTATTAGGCTTGAGGGAGATTGAATTCCAAGAAGCATAACAACCATACATGGGAGAGAGTTGAATCCATTATGGATATCAACTCCCGTACATACGCGCGCGACCGAGACTCCTGGATTCCTCACCCCCTATTAATATATATATTTAAGAGTTCCATTTATGGAACCTATCACATCCATACACATAAGGTCTTACAACTTGGTTAGACACGCAGGAGGTAAACAATTTTTCACCCACATCAACAACACCAAACACACAGATAGTCGTAGTTAGAACGTTCCTTAGGTTGAAACGTTAAAACCGAATATCGTTCTCTTACGTAATCCTAACCTTGGTTAACTAGCGGGTTAGCACGTATTCGTGGTTAACGGCATCTGAAACACACCCGCATAATAATAACAATGATTGCAAACTCATTTCATAATTTAAGTCTTACAAAGTCATAAACATCCAGAAAAACAAACAACACACAAGCCGGTGTAATCCGGTAGGACACAGGTTGCAAGAAAACCATACCTGTCACCTTGAGGGTGGCTAGCCTTACACAACGACCTCTTAGTGCCGGTTGCCATCTCGACTAGTTTTCATTCCTATAATTAGTTCAATCGGAACGGTCAATTTCTGTATTAACTTCGAGTACTTGTCTTAACATACGACGTCTCTTGTTGTTTCTTACATTCCATTAACCTCACACTTATTACTCACCCTATTTCAAGGTTTCTTATTAAGTAACACTTGAGATCTAAAAGTTTCTAGTGTTGCCATTAACATTAGGCTTTAGTTCTTATTTTCACATTATCATTCCCGATAATAACCACTAAGTCCTTGTAGTTTAATATTAACCATGTAAATCACTTACTCCATATTATCTCTTATGTTGTACTACTAATAGCACAAATTAATTTTTTTTTTGGTTCGACCGACCCAGACCCCTGGGTAGGTCGAAGTCAGAAAACACTCGACAGCCCGACCGACCCACCGACCGACCCAGAGCCCTGGGTAGGTCGAAGTCAGAAACACTCGTTTGGGCTTTTTTTAACTCCGTTCTTCTTCCCGTTTCTTCCCTAAACTTTTCACATGTCTTCTATACATGTTTAAGCACTTTAAACACTCTTAAAACTACTTCAGTCATTGGTTAAACTTGTTACTCAATCTCTTACAAAAATTCCTAACACTTGTAACATTTTTCCATAAGTTTCTAAATGGTAGTTTATGCCTACAACTTCAACAAACCAAAGTGTTGCCTCACCACCATTACAACTACTCCAAAAGAATCATTTCTCACCAACACCTCCTTTACACAAACTCCTTAAGATTTTTTCCACAAGTTTATACTTAGTCCTTCACTGTAGACACCAAAATTTTCACCCCTTAAAGCAAATTCTGAAATAATTAGAGGGGTCGTCGCCTTTCTTTTTCAAAACATATTAGCGTGCGTGCTAAAACGAAACCATCATTTTATATAATCTTTTTCAAAGCATTTCAAAAAAATAAAACACAATTCTTGAAAATGAATTTCCATCGACAGTCCAGTTTCAAGGTCGTCCTTTTTTGTTTATTCACTTATTTTACTATCTTATTTTGCTTTGTTTAATTCTATTTATTTATTTTATTTTTATTCATCTATACACCTTTATTATTTTTATTTTATTTTATTCTATCATAAACATTGGTATTTTTATTATCATTTCATTTCACTTCTATTTAGACACTTTTATTTCATCTTACGAACCCAATCCACACTTAGTTGAACTCCAGCCTAGCCCAGGCCCTTAAACCCATTCCAGCCCCTAGTATTGGACCTACAGCCCAAACAAATACTCAAGCCCATGCAAAAACCCTAGAACCCACCCTTTTCTCATTATAAAACTACAAAAAACCTACAGAAAGGGACACGTTTTGATGACCAAGCAGACACAAATTCCGATTTACATTCCTCTGCATGCCGTTCTTCCTTCTTCCATTTTCAAAACCAGGAAGATAAAAACCCAAACCGATACTTCTCCTTCTTCATCGAAGAACCACCATTATTCTCTCTCGAGATTTCATCCCGCAAGTCGGAACTGTTCGATCCCTCCGTATTTCCGATTTCGTTTGACCGTGATTGCCAGTAGAGTAAGTTCGTCTTGCTCCATTTCCTTTCGTATGTTTCCTTCTCGTGATTTCTCCTCTTGATTTCTGCCAAGTGAACCGAATCGGCAATGGTTCTACTGGGTGTGAGGATTGTGGTTTTCCGGAAGCTAATTTCCGATGTTAAATCAACTCTCATACTCGGAATCTCGTTTCCTTCCTTTTTTCAAAAAAAATGTCAAAATTCTCGTACTCTCTGCTTTATTTCAGTTTCGACTGCAAACGAATACCAGGTTTAGGTTTTGGTTTCGTTAAGCTCATAAACCAGTTGAACCCCCCTTTTTTGCGTTTCGTCATTTGCGTGGATGCGCCACCACAAACACCGGACTCTTAAGTGGGTCTATGGGTTCGAAGGTTGCAGAAGATCACTGTGCCTGTCGGTTTCTGTTTAAGCTTCTTTTGCTTTCTGTTCAAATCTTTGAAAACCGATTTCGAACTCTAGTTTCATGCAACACCTATTCCATTATCTCCACTCTCTGTTGATATTGGGAGAATACCGAGCCTGGTATGGACA
Source organism: Limonium bicolor (assembly GCA_023374045.1). Taxonomy (NCBI): domain Eukaryota; kingdom Viridiplantae; phylum Streptophyta; class Magnoliopsida; order Caryophyllales; family Plumbaginaceae; genus Limonium; species Limonium bicolor. The sequence continues at coordinate 380,911,686 of CM041777.1, forward strand.
ATGAAGTCCACGAACAGGTCCGGGGTATTTATAATCTCACCCCCCATGTATATATTGTGTTTAAAGTTCAACGTCTCTAACATGTTGCCGGACCGGTCCACCTCCGGTCACGATTCTACTCACGTTATTGCACTTCGATTTGTAAACTGGTCCATCTCCAGTTTTGAGTTTCATTTATTCTTGTCCTAACCCACCTGGTGATTGTTATCACTCTCCCAATCGACTCTGATGTTGTATTTATACCCGAGTCCCAACGAGCCTGAAATGTTCCCTAAGGTCATCCATTTGTGTTATGCATTAACTGATTGAGCGCTCTCCTTCCTGTTGAAGAGTTTAAACTCATACCATTGGTAGCCTATGGGTCTCTGGTGTGTTCTGAGATACTTGTAGGGGACTACATGTGACTCTCCTTGTGGTACCGATTTCTGACTCTCAAATTTCATAAATGACCTTATCATCCATGTTGTGTGATTGTTTCATCTCTTCATGTTCTGTGATGTTCTGGCTACATTTTTGCACGTTTGTTCCATTTTGTCATGTTTTGAGATGCTTTCGGTATCAGTCTGGTTTTTTACTTACATTACCTCTGGAAATAGGCTCAATAGGGGTAAGCTTCTGTTGAATAAACATGGCAGCAGGAAAAAGAAATACCAGCTTTAGTTTCTGGAATCCGCCCCTGAAAATAGCAGAGAATGTGAATAATTCATGTCTTTTGTTGTCTGATGAATCAGTGGAACAAACCTTAACCTGTTACACCGTTTGCTGTTTTGGTGTGGGTAGTGTTTGAGGGGAGTAAAATTGATTACCAATTGCAAACAGGAAGGTGATTAATTGTCTCTTTTGGCAGCCCAATAATAAATCCTTGTTCTTCTCACTGTTAGTTGAACAACTCATTAGAAAATCTGTGTTCTATTAAAGCATGTTCATATAGTCAGGTAACCAACAGTAGAACGTAAGTGATCCTTTTTTAAAAGTTAAACTTTAGTCTCTGATTTCAGATTTTCTGTTATATTTTGTCCACAAGGTTTGGGATTTCTTTTCCATGATCTTGTTTTGTATGTGCTGAAACCGGTCTTGATTGAAATAAGAGCAGTTTAGTGGGCTCCTGCACTACTTTAGAATTTCGAATGGGTTGAGATAAAATAAAGACAAAGAGGCAGATGAGGAACTGAGGTGCGACTAACGGTAGAGATTTACCACATTAGGGCTCCAAGTTGTTGTTGCTGTGGGTTAAAATGATGGTCTATGTACATAGCCCTAAAACAAGACCTGTTTTGCTTCGTCGTTGCTTCTGTGTTATTCATCAAACGTGGCTTGCTCTCTGATCATTTACATTATGCTACACATGTATACATTTTGACATGCTACAGCTTTGCTTTATTTCTCTACACCTTTTATTTGTTTGTTATTTAAACCCTAGATGGCCCCTTAGGTCACCCTTTTCCTTTTGATCAAAGTTTTGGAAGGTACCCCACAACTAGCTCATTTCTATTTGCTTGGTGGGGAACAATACCATCCAAAACTTTGAAATTCTTTTAAGCCTTTGAGGGTACCCCACAACTAGCTCATTTCTATTTGCTTGGTGGGGAATAATACCCTCCAAACCTTTAAAAGCCTATCCCAAACCATCCCTAATTTCAGTAAAAAAAACTTTACCCAAAAAGAAATTGGAAGAGAAAAGAAAAGAAATCAGAATATTACTTATAGCTTAAGGTTTCCCATTCCGAATTCCTCCAATTTTCAACCCTTTCACATTGAATTGTCTCTCACTTTTAATTGATGTTTCATTTCAAAAAAGGAATCTCAATTTATTTTGAACACATCTTTCCCACATGTAACTAAAAGCTCAAATCGGCCCAATTCCAAAGTCCAGCCCATCTCCAAACTCAACCCAACACTCTATTCGGCCGAAAGCCCAATCTCGGCCCAAAACCCCACTCGGCCCAATTCAAAGTCCAGCCCATCTCCAAACTCAGCCCATCCCTAAAGCCGGCCCAATCTCAGCCCGAACCCAAAGCCCAAACCCAAGCCCAAAACCCGAAGCCCAAACCCAAGGCCCAAACCCGAAGCCCAAACCCAAGGCCCAAAACCCGAAGCCCAAACCCAAGGCCCAAAACTCGAGGCTCAAAACCTGAAGCCCAAACCCAAGGCCCAAAACCCGAAGCCCAAACCCAAGGCCCAAAACCCGAAGCCCAAACCCAAGGCCCAAAACCCGAAGCCCAACCCAAGGCCCAAAACTCGAGGCTCAAAACCCGAAGCCAAACCCAAGGCCCAAAACCCGAGGCCCAAACCAAAACCAACTTGAGGCCCAAAACCAATTCAAGGCCCAAGCCCATTTCAAGGTCCAAGCCCATTTTGAGGCCCAAACCCACTTCAAGGCCCAAGCCCATTTTGCCCAAGCGGGGTCCAACTTTGACCAGCCCAAACGTTGACCTTGACCCAATGTTGACCTTGACCCAACTTGACCCAACTCAAAATTCAATCTAGTTCAAGCCTGAACCTCAATCCAAACCAACCTATTTCATCGAACTCAATTCAACTCAAACCCAAATACATTTCATCCAATCCATACTCACTTGCAAATTCCTTTCAAAATCTAAAAACCAAAAAGAATTTCAAAACCATCATTTTATTCAAGTCTCATCAAGTTTTCAAAGAAACCATTTTGTGGAATTTAAAAAGGAAAAACTCTTCTCATATCACAGAAAACTCTTCTCCATTGCAGAAAGTTCTTCTCACATATACAGAAAGTTTTCTCCTAAAAACATTTCTCAAAATCAGTGTTTCTTTACCGAGAATTCCGAACAACTTCAAAGTTTTCCAATTCAGTTTTTAACTCAAATAAACCGTTTTTAGGGAGCAAGTAATGTCTAACCCCTTCAAAACATTTCCTCCATGGTTAGGACATCACTTGTCTTCCTTTCCAAAAATAGAAATCCGAGGCGGGGCACTAGGGTCATAACCTCCCTTGTCCCAGTCTGGATCTCTTTAGGCGGGGCATTAGGGTGACAACCTCCCCTAATTGCAGTCTAGATTTTTACAAGCGGGGTGTAGGGTTAGGGAAGTAACGACCTTCCTAGTTGCAGTCGGGATTTTAGAATCGCCTAACTCCCTTCCGCTCGATTTCAATGTTTTCGTTTTTAATGTTTTAAAAACCCGGGAGTTAGAGACGTTATTAGGGTTCGACCGAGAACATCTTATTCATGGTGTTTCTCTCTGAATCTTTTTTTTTACATAAATTCATTGCCTCCATCTTTCGAGCCTCGGCACTTACCATTAATTAAGTGTCGTGTTCGAGGGGGGTACATAGGGTAATCCCTTGGGATTATCCGCCCTTTTACAACAAAAAATGATTTTTCGGTTTAAAAACTTCAAGAGAGACAATTCTGAATAAACCAATCCAACATTTCATTAGAGCTCTAGGACCCATAAACACTTCTCAATCCTCCTCTGAACCAACTCTAAGTCACATAGGACCTCCAGTTCCTGAAGGCTCTCAGAAACCTGAAACAACTTCAAAAACCGAATACCTACAAACCCAAATATCCTCTTCCACTCCCAACCATTCTTAAAACCCGAATTACGCCTCAACACATTCAACTTCCCAAAACACCTCAAGAACCCGACCATTTCAAAATCCGAACTTCGCAAAACACAAAAAACTCCTCAAATCAGCCAAATGATCCAAACACCCCTTGACTCCACCAAAAATGACCAAAGTGCCCTTTTACTCTCAAAACTCCCATCATCCTCTTAATCCCGTGAAGGCCCAAAACGGCCTTAAATCTCTCAGAATAATTAAAACCTCTCAAAGCACTTCAACTCCAAGACCAACCTATTCTTCAATTCTTTGAAATCTTCCTCACTCCTCATTCGATCTTATCCTTTGGCTTTTAAAATGATTCTCTCTAACAAGGTTTTGAAAGAAGGCAATCCCGGCAATTGGAGACCGAGGTTTCCTCGGGCACCAATCCGAAGTCGTGGTCGTTGCCACTTCTAAGGGGTGTAACCCAGTGCGAACCCACACAGAATCTTTGAAATGACCAGATAGGTCCTATCCATAGGTAACAATCGCAGAGTCAATTAACGGTTCTTAGAATCCGATCTTCCTTCCTAGTTATCATAGGTCAAACTAGGTGGCGACTCTAGTCAACTCCGCCTTATAGAGGCATAAGTCCGCGTGGAGCCCATCGAGAGCGGGTGCGGTGTACACTTGCACTCCCCTTTATGCTTTCTGGGAAAGACGGACGATTTAGTAGGTATTTGAGGGATGCCAGAATAACGGGTTTTCACCCTCCACAGAATGACATTTCTAGGATCAAGACTTCTCAGCTAGGACCATATTTAGATTGACCCCCCTCATACCGAAAAATCACCCTCCACACTTCACAAGGCATTATACCTCTTTGTTATCAAATTTGCACAAGACTTTACCACATTTCCACCATGACCCTAGTGTATCTAGAAATCATCCATTAGTTCTCTAAACCTCCAAGACTATGCCCAAGGAATCTTAACACTTAAGAACACCTTAATTCACTTTCTTTCACCAATTTAACACTTAACAATTCTTAGTACAACCTAGGTCACAATACTTCACCAAAGCACTTAAAACTCTTGTTTTCCCCACCAAATTTTACCCTAGGTTCCCTAGTACATTCTCACACCCAAACACTTAGGTTTTCACCTTTAGACAACCAAGAACACTCAATCCCTTAATACACATTCTTACACACAAACACATGGTTTTTCATCCTTTAACCACCAAAGACATTCATCTTCACAAGGAAGGTTCTTTACATACAACTACACCTTAACTACAACTAAATCATAATATAGTGCAAACTTAAATTGCTTGGCACTTAGGCCCTAAAATGACATGTCTTAGCCCTTAAATAACATAAACTTAAACACTTATTTCCCACATATATTGCCTTCAACCTGCAATGACACAAACAATGCTCCCAATGCAATAAGTGTTCTTGTAATTTACCTTGTGATTGTTTTACAAGCTCAATTTGCCATTGCTCCTTATTCACACTGTTTACAAATATGATCATGTTGTATTTCCATAGGTTTTATAGCCCATTACATAATGGAGATTCTAAGCCACAATTAGTGCCTAGCTAACCCATCACTTAAAGCAATAAAACACCTTAAGGTAAGTCATTTACCTTGTTTTTTCCAAGCTTTTCCTCACACTCTTCTCATAGATTTTCTTGTTTGATTTTCAGCAACCAACTTTAATTCCCTTGCCAATGTTCTAACCAATATACAATTATCCAATGAGTACTAAGGGTTGCACCAAACTTAAGGAATCATCCTTAGGTTAAAAAGAGTGCTTTAAGGTATTAAAATGGATAATTACCTTTGAAGTCTTAAGATAGACTTACCTATAATCAAGAGGACCTCCACCATATATCTTTGGAGATTAAAACAGGCTAGTTCAAGGTAAAAACAAGTGTCCATGAGAAGACAATTTTTCGGTAATGCACAAAGTGAAGAAACTTAGTTTTTCTTTCACTTTTCTTAC